>JANAVB010042617.1:20246158-20403658 GCA_029216955.1 Iris pallida
TCCGCTAGCTTCTCGGTAGACAAACCCACTTTAAATGACAAAAAGTGAGCTGATTTGGTCAACCTATCTACGATGACCCAAATCACGTCTTTTTCTCCTGCGTACGCAGCAATCCCAAAACAAAGTCCATCATGATGTGCTCCCACTTCTACTCCGGAATGGGAAATGGTTGTAACAAACCTCCTGGTCTCTACCTCTCTGCCTTCATCTGCAGGTAGACCAAACATCTAGCGACGAAGCGTGCTACCTCCCGCTTTATCCTATACCACCATACATGCTCCCTCAGATCCCTATATATCTTGTTATCACCTAGATTCATAGAGTACTGAGATCGGTGGGCCTCTTGCGTAACCTGCTCCAGAAGCTCTTCGTTGGACACACACAGTCTGGAACCATGCCTTAATGAGCCATCCTCTATAATGGTGAACTCCTCATCCACCAATCCTGCTCGAGCCTGCTCTTAGATGCACCGCAGAGCAACATCGTCGAACTGAATCGACTTGATCCTCTCTATCAAGTCTGACTGAATCTGTAGACCCTACATCTGCATCTCCACTCCTGGCACTAGCACCTCGATCCCCAAGCTCTCCAAATCTGCTAGCAAGTGATGATATACCGTCAAACACATGGCTGTCGAATATCTGCTCAAAGCATCGGCAACCACGTTAGCCTTCCCCGGGTGATACTGTAGTACAATATCGAAGTCCTTCATCAACCCAAACCATCTACGCTGCCTTATGTTGAGCTCCTTCTGTGTAAACACATACTTCAAGCTCTTGTAGTTTGTGAAGATCTCCACACGCTCTCCTTATAGATAGTATTTCCACAACTTCAGAGCAAAGATAACTTCCGCCAACTCCAAGTCTTGGGTAGGATAGTTCTTCTCATGCGGACGTAACTGCCTGGAAGCATAGACAATTACCTTACCATGCTGCTGCAAGACACAACCCAAATCCTTCCCCGAGGCGTCACTGTAGATAATGAACCCGCCTGATCCGGATGGCAATGTCAGAATCAGAGCTGTCGTCAACCGCTTCTTCAACTCATCAAAAACAACCTGACACTCCTTTGACCAGATAAACTCTGTGTCCTTCCTGGTCAGCCTAGTCAATGGCTCTGTAACCCGAGAGAAATCCTGAATGAACCTCCTGTAGTTGCCTACCAATCCCAGGAAGCTCCTGATCTCCGTATGTGAACTCGGTGCTGTCCATACCTCAACTATCGTAATCTTTCTCGGGTCAACTGAGATCCCATCTCCAGTCACAACATGACCCAAGAAGTCAATATGATCCAAGAAGAACTCATACTTCGAGAGCTTGCCATAAAGCTCCTCCTTCCTGAGAGTCTCCAGAACCACTCTCAAATGCTCCTCATGCTCCTCTGCGGTCTTCGAGTACACCAAGATATTATCGATGAACACCACCACGAACTTGTCCAAGTACTGGTGGAACACCTTGTTCATCAGGTTCATGAATACCGCTGGGGCGTTAGTCAACCCAAACGGCATCACCATAAACTCCAACTGGCCATACCACATCCTGAATGCTGTCTTCGGGATATACTCCCTCTTCACCTTTACCTGATGGTAACCTGACCTCAGATCAATCTTCGAGAATACCCTAGCTCCACTCAACTGATCAAAAAGATCATCGATCCGCGGCAGTGGGTACCTGTTCTTGATCGTAAGGTTGTTGAGTGCCCTGTAATCGATACACATTCGTACCGTCCTGTCCTTCTTTGGTACAAAAAGCACTGGTGCACCCTATGGTGAAGAACTAGATCGAATGAAGCCCTTGTCCTGCAACTCATCCACCTGTTTCTTCAACTCCACCAACTCACTGTTGTTCACTCTATAGACGTGCTGAGATATCGACACTGCGTCGGGCACTAAGTCTATAGAGAACTCAACGTCTTTGTCTGGTGGTAGTCCTGGCAAGTCCTCCGGAAAGACATCCATGAACTTTGCTATCAATGGATATGGCACTGTCTGCTCCTCAACTGAAACTCCGCATAAGACTCTGCTGCTCTGCTCCGCCTTCCGTCTTGCGAACTCGAACTCTGGCTCTCCTGGCGGACAGAAAAGAACTCTGTCGCTGTGACAATCTATACTGGCATGGTGCCTGCTCAACCAATCCATCCCGAGTACTATATCGTAGTTCGATAGTGACATTACGAGCAGACTCACATCCAGTTTTCGGCCTCCCAAAACTACTCTTCGAGCCTTGCAAATATCACTGACGAGGATGATGCCACCCTCGGTCGTGATCTTGCAAGTCCTAGGCAACGATTCAGAAGTAAGATGGTGTCTAATAGCAAAAGACACTGAAACAAAGCTTTGGCAAGCCCAGAATCAAACAATGCGAAAGCGGGAAAGAAGTCGAGAAGAACAGAACCTGCAATCAGCTCTCCAATAGCCTATGTATCCTCCGCTGCCATGGCGATTGCTCGCCCCTAATGGCCTCCTCTGGCCTGCTACTGGTGCTGAACGAACCTCTGTTGATGTGTCTGCAGGGCTGGTCCCTTCTGCTGGCCTACTGGAGCCTTGTTTTCTCCTTCTCCTGGTGTCGGACGAATCGCCGTTATGGAACAGTCTCTCATTTGGTGGTCCGACGAACCACACATCAGGCACCTCCCCAGCCTCTTCCTACAGTCATTCTACTCTTGTCCCGGCTTCTTGCAGAAAGGACAACTGGTGGTTTGCTGCTGCTTGGGGGCCTGCTGCTGCTGCACCTGCTGAAAAGGTGCTCGGTCCTGTCCCTGAGGCTGCTGCTGGAACTGTCTCTACCGGTGCTGCTGCTGGAAGTGGGGCCTCTTGGCCGGACCTCCGCTGCCATTGGCTCCGGAAAAGTCCCGACCTCTCTCCAGTTTCAGCCCTAGGTCGTCCTCTGCTGCCATAGCTCCTGCTAGGATCTTCACGAAAGTAGCATCCTGGTCACTCTTGGTCAAGGACCGGACCTCCCTGATCAAACCTCTGTGGAATTTTTTCGCCTTCGTCGTCTCGCTCAGATCCTCAATAAATCTGATCAGCCGGTAGAACTCTCCAGCATATTTCTCGACTGTCTGGTTCCCTTGAACCAGACTCTCAAACTTCTGCTCTAGGCTCCCAGTGCTACGTCTGGGAAGAACTGCTCCTTGAATAACTTCTTGAAGGCTGCCCAAGTCTGTCCTTCGGCACCCTCTAGGGTCCGTCTGATACCAAGTACGAGCCAGGTCCTGCATCTGGCTGCCTATCGCCTCGATCTGAAGTCGGACTGGTATCTCCGACAGCCGAAATATCTCCTCGATATGCTCGATCCAATCATCGGCATATTGGATCCCCTCTGTGCCTCGAAAGTCCCTAGGATGCATCTTCAGGAAATCCTGGATGCCTGGCGTCTGCTGCTGATACTGTTGGATCTGGCCTCCCTATGGCTGGACAGCCACCATCTCCACTGTCGTCCTGACCAGCTGGTAGGCATCGTATATGCCCTGACGGAAGTCAGCAATCTGGCGTTGCTGCTGATGCTGATGCGACTCCAAGATCCCTTCCACGAAGGAAAAGAGGTGTACAGCGTCAACCAATCCTGCAGGTGGCTGCTGCTGTGGCTGAAGCACCTCAGGAATAACTGGGGTCGGCCTCCGAACAGGTGGAGGTGCTCCCCCGAAAGCTACAGAGGCTCCAATGTGACTAGGTACTGGGGGAGCTGCCATCTCTGGTCCTGGCTGAACTGGACGAGAAGTGGCAGACCTCTTTGACGTACCTCCCGTGATGGGGCATTGCGATCGTGCCTCAATCACCATCCTAGAGACAGATCAAACAAGGAATCAAAACTGAGAAAGAAGCAACAAAATCAAAGGAGGACAATTATTTCATGGGAAAGCAATTATCAGCAAGAGTTTAAATGACAGGAATTTAGATAAGAGTTTTTCCTAAATGTGATTGAGTACCTCAAAACTATATCATATATCCTATTGCAGGCTGTAGTGATACTCTACTTCGAATACAACTACAAAAACTAGACTTGCATGGACCACCACTAAAAATGTGTCATGACCCGCACCCAGTGTAGGGGCATGAGAAGTGGGTACGTCCAGCCTACGCCGCAGTGTCAGCGGTAGGGTCCTAGGTCACAATATCAAACACAGTATAAGTATAATTGCACAAGATATACTCTCCGCACGGAGGACAATATAGAAGGTACATCTCAATCACAATCTAAGATATAAATAACACAATATGATAGATATGAAAGCTCCAAAGGAAATACAAACAGAAGGGAAACAAGTCTAAGCGTCTATACGACACAACAACAACATCCAAAAATAATACATCTTAGAATGTCAAAATAAGACAAGACAACAAAAAATAAGATAATTGTCTAGCTAACTAGCCTAGACTAAAGGGATGGTGTCGTCAACTGCTGCAGGGTCCTCCTGTGGAATCAGCTCACAGGAATCATCTATGTGGGCTCCGTAGTAAGCGGTACAGAAGTCCTCCTCGTCCTCTATAATATTTTCAACAGATCCAGTCAGGAAAGGAACGAGCACAATACATCTCACGCAGTTCATAACATGGCAGAAAATATAAAACATGCAAAAGAGTAAGATACATGAACTGTAAGAAGATGTACATGAAAACAAGAAAGATATTTGTAAACTGACAATATATACAAGATAAGTAAGAACTGTAAGTGACTAGTGATTCAGAGCACAAGATGGTTATATAAACGGCACAATATTATGCACGAGTAATCTACAGAGGTTATACATGAGTAAACTACAAGAATGATCACATAACCACTTCTACTCTCCCGTCCTGTCACGACCCGCACCCTAGAGTAAGGGCACGAGACGTGGGTACGTCCAGCCTACGCCGCAGTGTCGGCGATAGAACGCTGTCCTAGGTCACAACATCTAATCAATATAAAGCTAAACAGTTTATACTCTCCGAATGGGGGTGACATAGCAGAAAGTAAGTCAATCACAACTAAGGCAGGAAGATAAGATGGAAAGATAGATAGATAATAAAACTGCTGAAATGAAAGAAAATCCCAAGTACAAACAGGGAGTCTAAGTGTCTAAGATAAAAAAATACATATCCTAAGTACCAATATATACAATCATCTAAAATGAATAAAAAAGAAGACATCCTAGTCTAGAGGAGTGTCGTCCACAGCTAAAGGCTCCTGCAGTTGGTCCAAGTCTGTACTATCATCTAGGGTAGCCCTATAATAAGTGGGACAGTCCGCCTCGTCCTCATCCTCTGTAATATTTCAACAGGTCCAGTCAGGACAGGAGCGAGCACCATACATCTCAACAAATCATAACAGGAAAGGAAATATAATCATGCTAGAGAATAAAATACAGAAAACTGAAGAACAACATAATATTAGAGAGAGACAGTAAGTAAATATCTATGATATATAAAAGAGAGACAGTAAGTAAATATCTATGATATATAAGAGAGAGACAGTGCTAGTGATTTAGAGTACAGACGAACATGTGAATGGCTTAGGACTGATTCATGACTACACTAAGAGTGATTCATGACTATACTACTTTTGGATATTTATTCACATGACCATTCATACTCCCCCATACCCCAATCAATACACAAGGATCCAGTCAAGTTACATTAAGATTCGTGACTAAACTACTAACCCGTATAGGTGTCACGCCCCAGAACCAGAATACTGGAGAGCGGGGGCAGACATAGCCAGCTACGTATATGAAATGGAATCCATCTCGCTATACGGTCACGGCTGTCTAGATTAATTATACAGGTCATGTCATGTCAGGTAGCCGTCGTAACAGCTATTCGAGATAATCATGTCAGGTTATCATGCCAAGTGTAATTGTTAGAAGTGTGCCACGACGGGCCACTATCCGGTCATGTTAGGTTATTATGTCGGGAGTGCAGCACTACGGGTCACTATCACGTCATGCTCAATTATCAATTACAAACATATCAAGTAAATTCGTGATTATCAAGTTCAGGACAAAAGGCAGCGTATGTACTTCCTACGACTCAGGTCAGGCTACGGGTCACTAATAAAATATTAATATACAAGGCTATAGAAGATCCAGGGTAATCAGGCTACGCTCAGGTCAGGCTACGCTCAGGTCATACGCTCAGGTCATAAAGGCAGCGTATGTACTTCCTACGACTCCTCATCAAGGCAGCGTATGAGGTCCATACGACTCCTCGCCAAGGCAGCGTATGAGGTCCATACGACTCCTTGTCAAGGTAGCGTATGAGGTCCATACGACTCCCTGTCAAGACAGCGTATGAGGTCCATACGACTCCTTGTCAAGGCAGCGTATGCAAGTCATACGCTTCCAAAAGGCAGCGTATGAGGACTGCGCTGTGCTAAAGACCGCGCACAACTCAGTGGCACAAGCTAAAAAGCTCACTCACTGTTCACTGTCTTCTCCAAAATAGCAAGAACTCTATGGTTGAACCCAAAGCTTCAAAAGTCCATAACTTGGTCAAAACAAGTCCAAATCCAACTTTTCAAAGGTCAAAATTGGGTAGAATAAAATTCTCTACAACATGGAACCATCAAAATTTGAAAACAAAGAAGTTTGATAGATCAAAACCATCAAAATCCGAAAGTAACTAATTTCTAGATCTACAAAATTTAAAGCCTCAAAATGGAAAATGACAAGTTCTAATGTGTCTTAGAAACATGGAAAAAAGCTAATAGAACAATAAAAATGGGCTCTCTTGTGGAAGCAAGTTGCACTTGCCTAGACCTCTCTCTTCTCTCTTTGGTAGGTGAAGGGAGTAAATGAGGAAGAAGAAGATGAATAATAAAGAGAGAGAATGAAGAGGGCTAATAAATACAAATAGTGGTGGTAGGTAGGGGTTCACCTTGGGTTCATCATGAACCCAATCAAAACCAAGCCAAGCCGAACCAACCAACCCAAACCAGGAATAAACCAAGCCCAGAAGGAAATGCCAAGCCAAGAAATCATGCAATACAAGAAGAAAATACGTACACGTATTCCAAGAATACGTAATACGAACCACAGGCATTACAATAGGGTGATTCATGAATTGATTCATGAAGGCTCAGTGATCATGAGAGTACATGAGTCACTAGCTGATTCCCAAAAATTCATTCTAATAGAAGCATAAGATACGTGATGTAAGTGAAACACACTGGACAAAAGTATCTAATTCTCCCGAGAAGGATAACATCTCATGAAGGGATCCATATCGCACTAATTCGTGTTACCAACGTGTCAGCATCAAGTAAGATAATCTAAAGCAGGAAATATAATCCTAAACATGATATGAAATGATCAGAGAATGTACTCGCCTGCTATCTGAGTGTCCAACTAAAATGTACTTTCCGAGGAAAGGTGTCTGGCTCCTAATCAGAACAGCACAAGTCACAATAAGTCTAAAATGATAAGATGAAGTACTACAATGCATTCTACATGAGTCTAGGTCAAACTAGGTCAAAGTCAACTCTTGGTCAACCCTGGTCAACCAAGAAGTCAAACGTAGGTCTAACAAGTTTAATTAGTCTTAACTAGTCTATTCTAGGCCTAATCAAGACTAAACAGCCTAACTAAGCTCTCACTAGTCTAACAGACACAACATAGGCCCAATACCATATATAGAATATATATCACTATCACATATGAATGTATGTGTATACCCACATGTACAAATAGCATGTGCCTAGCACATGAGCTATCACACATAGGAAATACCCATATCATCCTACACTATCATCTACACATAAGCTAGTATATCTATTTACCCACATATACAAATATATATATATATATATATATATATATATATATATATATATATATATATAAAGCTCATACACATAGATTAGGAATTATCTATGTATATATATATACGTATATAGGATGCATTTATGTGTGTGTGGATATAAGAGGTATGAACCTGTGTGTGGGGGTATTAGTGTGGACTAAAAACATGTGACAGGTAATGTGTGAACCATTCAATGTGGTTCCCATAATTTTATTACATTGTAAATCAAATGACAGGCTTAACAAGTAATCTCAGGTTTTGTGTAGGGTTGTGTGTACATGAGTTTCAGATTTGTGTATGTGTCTATAGAAAACAGTGTGCAGGTTTAGGGAGTGTGTGAGACAATATGTGACAGTTTAAGTAAAACAGTGTACCACAGGTTTACAGTGAGGAAAAGTGTGACTTCATGGTTCTCAGATTTAAAGGAAATTCAGGAATGTGTTCCTAGTAACACAAGCATTAACATAAGCTATGAAATCAGTTAGCATCTACTTAAATACTCAGGTTACCCAATGTATCTCAGGGTTAAACTCCAGGTCATCACATTTCGTGTCATTAATCAGTGAAACAATCCTGTGTGTGTTCAGTCATAGGAAGAAATTGGAAAACAAGTGTGTGTCAAGTGATTGTGCAAGAGTGTCTCTGATTTTTAAAAATACCAATGCCACAGTTGTGTGTGCAACCTTAGAACCTGTGTGTGTCTCAGTGTTCTGTGTTCTCAGGAATCCAGTTCAACCTCAATCAAACCCATTCGAACTCCCAACAGTCTCCAAATGAAACCAACATCCCCAAAACACATTTGGCCATATCACATGAGTGTGAAGAGGGGAACTTGTGTATGACAGTGTCTTAGTAACCCAAGACAGGGACTGAGCTAGGAAGGAAGAAAACCTGTGTGTTACCAATGTGCTCATGCTTTCCCAGATTATTTATATCAACAGTTAACCCCATTCGAGTAACACTCTATTGCAGTTCATAAGGAATGAATGAATTCCAGGTTTTTGTAGATGTGTGTTCACCTATTCAATATGTTAATAGTGGCAGTGCAAAATGGAAAAACATGTCCAAGTTACCCAAAACAGTGAAGAAATAAAATATGGCATAGAATCAGTTGACATCTAACAAATTCTCAGGTTTGAAAAACCCATTAAACCCAACTAGCAATTTCATATTTCATTCTCAGTTAACTAGTTAAAGTCTCAGGAAAACCCAACTCCACATTGATTTTTCCATTCTAATAATTAATTACACTAACAGAGATTTGAATATGATTAGGAATTAATTTTAGAAATCAATTTAATCACTAATAATAGGAAATTAAAACAGGAAAAAGAGATAGCAGTGTGTTTACTGAAACACTGCTGTATCGGTCGACTGCCTGTCCCAATCCTATTCGATCATGATAATCAATCAAAACTGAGAATCTAATATAAACCATTATGTCTAATATTCAGGTAATCAGAACATAACTAATACTTAACATTTAACAGAAAAAAATAGTGAAGGACAAAATGAGAACAGTGATTGATATCACTGATATATCAGGAAATGCCAACAGAAAAAGTTCTCAGGAATCAAAACAGTAGAGAATTGACATATAATTAAGTTTTCAGGAATTAGATTAATCTCAGGTTTCAGGACTAAACAGTGTCAATGAACATTTCAATCTCAATAACATTTGAACTTCTCCTTCATCAATTCAACATAACAACGAACCTTTACAACCTAAACTTGGTGTCTATTGATCAGACAAATTAACCATAGTTAATATACATGATATTTAATCATTAGAAAGCAATTCGAATGGTGGAACAGTGAGTGTCAGTTCACTGATACTTACAGTATCAGAAAAATAGGGGATTCCCATTCGACATTGAAATAACATTTAATAATTCATGAAAAAGGTTGGTATTTATTTGACAATATGTGCACTTGATATACATACTATATCGTGTCAAAAATAGGACACGAATGTGTCCAAAACACACAAGAAACTCAAATACACTGAACTGGGTTCAGCCACAGCACATCCGTGTCCAGTGCGGGTCGAATCCCTCACTCGACACGAAACCAACGGACACGTCGCCTTGGGGGTGTCGTGTCAGACATTGCCCCAAGCCCTTTGTCGAAGGACACGTGTCCACGTGTCCTGAATGGGTCACACAAATCTGCGGGTAGCAGGACAGTGCTGACCACGCGCGCGCAGGCGTGTTCGCGAGCCCAGTGTGACTCGGACATGACTCGAAATCACCTCAGTGTATCAAAAACGTGTAAGCGACACTAAAACACGAATTCTTGTTCAAACACAATTTGAAATCTCGAAAAAAATGTCCTTTGTGGCATTTTGTCGAACACCTGCGCACAGAACTGATACGTGTCCGATATGGACACGTACAAGACACGAAAAATGGTAAACCCTATTCCTACAGGACCAGGACACCTAGGACTAGGTATTTATGCAAAGAAAACCTAGTTTTAATAGGTGGATAGGAATTTTACCTATGGTGTTCTTCAACACAACAAGTCTCTTCCAAGGAGTTCTTCAAAGCCACCCAAAATCCCCAAATTGATGCAAATCTGAGATTTGACTCCACAATCAGCAAGAGAACATTGAATAGAACAAAATGGAAGAAATCCAAATAAAAATGGAGTCCTATTGATTAAACTATAAAGAAAATAAATAAAGGCTTACATATTCTTTAAAAAAATGAAGAACTAATAAAAAAAGGCACAAATCCCTATGGAGACATTATATAGGCAAGGGGGGTCTTGGCTGGCCACTTTTAGTTAGGGTTAGGGTTTCTAGGTTGCATCCTAGGGCTAGGAATGAATCAAGGCTAATGGGTTGCCTAGAACAAATGGCTATTTCCTAGTCTTTAGCAAAATCACTTAACTTAACTAAACTTGACTTAAACCATTAACCAAAACCAACTAATTCTCAAAGCGGCTAACTAAACTAGTTATGACTAATCTAGGTTAGGTCCAATCTAGGTTAGGCTAACCAAAATCACATGGCAATAAATAAATGAGTATTTAAATCAACCCATTCAATTAAATCATTTAAAATTCCTAATAAAATATATTAAATTCAAATAATTCAAAAAAATGACAAAACTACCCTCGGGGCTAAAATGACAAATAAGTATCCCAATAACATGGTTAGGCTCTAGGTCAACCAGTCTCTACGGTTTCACTAGCAAAACACCAAAATCATAAGTCATGATTTAAAATAGTTTTAAATGATTAAAAATTACCAAAAATCATATTATTATTTAAATATCATAATTAAATAAATTAAAATACAAAATTTCAAAATTACCCTTATTTTAGAAACGGGGTGTTACAAGTCTACTCACCTTAGAAAAATTCCATCCTCGAAATTAAAATGGTAGTAGTCCTTCTAGGTCAAACACCCCACAATCAAAGTCTCAAACATACCGTCAGATAATCATATGCGTCTGTCCAAAATCATGATATTCAGAATCTTCGTCGTGCTAGTGAACAAGGCTACGATAATGACAGAGTCCTCGACTAAGGCATATACCTCTAGAATCATGGTATTTAAAATTTTTGCATTGTCGCATGCTTGGCAGCGAAAACCTTAAATTCCCACACCCGAAAAATACGTCCTAAATCTGACTATATGTCCTCACTATGCCAGCTAAACACGACCATCGAAGATTCTAGATTCCATAACTGGGTGACCTAGCCCATATGATTCATCTCAGAAGAAAATCAATCATAACACAAGAACAACAGGACAAAATTGATAAATCAACAAGGAACAGAGGGAATCGAAATTTTCAAGGCAGTTATAAGAGGCAATTGCGGTAATGAAATCAAAAGAATAGAACCTGCAACTAGATCTCCAACGGCCTGAGCATCCTCGACTGTCCTGGCGAAAGCTCGCTCCTGCTGGCCTCCTCTGGCCTGCTGCTGATGCTGCATGTACCTTTGCTGCTGAGTCGGTAAGGGTAATCCCCTCTGCTGGCCTACCGGAGTCCTCGCTCCTGCTCCCTGAGCTGTCCGTCTAGGAAACTTGGGACACTTTCTTAACGGGTGATATGATGCTCCGCAAAGTAGGCACTTGCCTATCCTCATTCGGCATTCGCCCCAATCGTGCCCTGGTTCCCTACAGGAAGGGCAACTGGTAATCTGCTGCTGTCTAGGGGTCTGCTGCGTCTGTAACGGTGGTCCCCTCGGCTTCTCTGTCGGAGCCCTAGCTCCTGCTCCTGGTGCTGCTCCCTGAACTACTCATCCCGTGGTCAAGGTACGCTTCCTCATCTGATGGTCTGCTGAACCACATTCTAGGCACTTGCCCAGTCTTTTCCTGCACTCACCCCATCCATGCTCTGGCTTTTTGCAGTAGGGACAACTGATTGTTTGCTGCCTGGGTGCCTGATACTGTCTGGGTTGCTGCTGTCCCTGCTGATAACCCTGACCCTGGAACTACTGCTGAACAGGCCTCTGTTGATACTGATGCTGAATCTGCAAGAGGGGTATCTTGGCCAGGCCCGCACTGCCACTAGCTCCCTCAAAAGGAGGTGCAATGGGTCAATCCATCTTCTGGTGGGCACCTGACCCACAGAAATAGCAAACCTTCAACCTCTTCCTGCACTGCTCCCAGATGTGTCCCGGCTTCTTGCAGTAGGGACAACTGATCGCCTTCGGGTCCTGACCCCGATACTGATGTTGCACCTGCTGAACTCCCACTGGTGTCTACGTCTGCTGAATCTGTACATGGGGCCTCTTGGCCTGGCCTCCGCTGCTGCTGGTACCGTGAGCGTCTCGTCCCCTCTTGAACAACTGTTGTCGCTGAGTTTCCACTATCTGCTGGATGAGAGAGAACAACCGCGCCACGTCCTCTGATCCTGATGGCGACTGCTGCTGAAGAACGTTCGAGACGACAGAAGAAAGTCTCGGAGTAGGAAGAGGTGCACTCTCATAAGCTGCAGATATCCTAGCCTGAGCTGGCATAACAGGAACTGCAGTCTCGGGGCCCTGCTGATCAGGACGAGGAGTGGTAGACCCCTCAGTGGTATCTCCCTGATCGAGACGATGAGATCGTGTCTCCATAACCATCCTGAAGACAGATCAAACAAGGAATCAATACTGAGATAGAAATGATAATTCAAGGGAGGACAGTTATTCAAGGAAGCAATCTTCAACAGGAATTTAGATGGCAGGAATCCAGTTAAGAGTTTTTCCTAATGTGATTGAGTACCTCAAAAATAATCCTAATCCTACTGCAGGCTGTAGTGGTACTCTAGTTCGAATACCACTACACAAACTAGACCTGCATGGGCCACCACTAAAAATGTGTCACGACCCGCACCCTAGAGTAAGGGCACGAGACGTGGGTACGTCCAGCCTACGCCGCAGTATCGGCGGTAGAACGCTGTCCTAGGTCACAACATCTAATCAATATAAAGCTAAACAGTTTATACTCTCCGAATGGGGGTGACATAGCAGAAAGTAACTCAATCACAACTAAGGTAGAAAGATAAGATGGAAAGATAGATAGATAATAAAACTGCTAAAATGAAAGGAAATCCCAAGTACAAACAGAGAGTCTAAGTGTCTAAGATAAAAAAATACATATCCGAATGGGGGTGACATAGCAGAAAGTACCAATATATACAATCATCCAGAATGAATATAAAAGAAGACATCCTAGTCTAGAGGAGTGTCGTCCACAGCTAAAGGCTCCTGCAGCTGGTCCAAGTATGTACTATCATCTAGGGTAGCCCTATAATAAGTGGGGCAGCCCGCCTCGTCCTCATCCTCTGTAATATTTCAACAGGTCCAGTCAGGACAGGAGCGAGCACAATACATCTCAACAATTCATAACAGGAAAGGAAATATAATCATACTAGAGAATAAAATACAGAAAACTGAAGAACAGCATAATATAAGAGAGAGACAGTAAGTAAATATCTATGATATATAAAAGAGAGACAGTAAGTAAATATCTATGATATATAAGAGAGAGACAGTGCTAGTGATTTAGAGTACAAACGAACATGTAAATGGCTTAGGACTGATTCATGACTACACTAAGAGTGATTCATGACTATACTACTTTTGGATATTTATTCACATGACCATTCATACTCCCGTACCCCAATCAATACACAAGGATCCAGTCAAGTTACGTTAAGATTCGTGACTAAACTACTAACCCGTACAGGATGATTCATGAATTGATTCGTGAAGGCTCGGTGATCATAAGAGTACATGAGTCACTAGCTGATTCCCGAAAATTCATGCTAATAGAAGCATAAGATACGTGATGTAAGTGAAACACACTGGACAAAAGTATCTGATTCTCTCGAGAAGGATAACATCTCATGAAGGGATCCATATAGTACTAATCCGTGTTACCAACGTATCAGCATCAAGTAAGATAATCTAAAGCAGGAAATATAATCCTAAATATGATATGAAATGATCAGAGAATGTACTCGCCTGCTATCTGAGTGTCTAACTGAAATGTACTGTCTGGGGAGAGGTGTCTGGCTCCTAATCAGAACAGCACAAGTCACAACAAGTCTAAAATGATAAGATGAAGTACTACAATACATTCTACATGAGTCTAGGTCAAACTAGGTCAAAGTCAACTCTTGGTCAACCCTGGTCAACCAAGAAGTCAAACCTAGGTCTAACAAGTCTAATTAGTCTTAACTAGTCTATTCTAGGCCTAATCAAGACTAAACAGCCTAACTAAGCTTTCACTAGTCTAACAGACACAACATAGGCCCAATACCATATATAAAATATATATCACTATCACATATGAATGTATGTGTATACCCACATATACAAATAGACATGTGCCTAGCACATGAGCTATCACACATAGGAAATACCCATATCATCCTACACTATCATCTACACATAGGCTAGTATATCTATTTACCCACATATACAAATATATATATATAAAGCTCATAGAGATAGATTAGGAATTATCTATGTATATATATATACATATATATGATGCATTTATGTGTGTGTGGATATAAGAGGTATAAACCTGTGTGTGGGGGTATTAGTGTGGACTGAAAACATGTGACAGGTAATGTGTGAACCATTCAATGTGGTTCCCATAATTCCATTACATTGTAATTCAAATGACAGGCTTAACAAGTAATCTCAGGTTTTGTGTAGGGTTGTGTGTACATGAGTTTCAGATTTGTGTGTGTGTCTATAGAAAACAGTGTGCAGGAATTTAGGGAGTGTGTGAGACAATATGTGACAGTTTAAGCAAAACAATGTACCACAGGTTTACAGTGAGGAAAAGTGTGACTTCATGGTTCTCAGATTTAAAGGAAATTCAGGAATGTGTTCCTAGTAACACAAGCATTAACATAAGCTATGAAATCAGTTAGCATCTACTTAAATACTCAGGTTACCTAATGAATCTCAGGGTTAAACTCCAGATCTTCATATTTCAGTGTCATTAATCAGTGAAACAATCCTGTGTGTGTTCAGTCATAGGGAGAAATTGGAAAACAAGTGTGTGTCAAGTGATTGTGCAAGAGTGTCTCTGATTTTTAAAAATACCAATGCCACAGTTGTGTGTGCAACCTTAGAACCTGTGTGTGTCTCAGTGTTCTGTGTTCTCAGGAATCCAGTTCAACCTCAATCAAACCCATTCGAACTCCCAACAGTCTCCAAATGAAACCAACATCCCCAAAACACATTTAGCCATATCACATGAGTGTGAAGAGGGGAACTTGTGTATGACAGTGTCTTAGTAACCCAAGACAGGGACTGAGCTAGGAAGGAAGAAAACCTGTGTGTTACCAATGTGCTCATGCTTTCCCAGATTATTTCTATCAACAGTTAACCCCATTCGAGTAACACTCTATTGCAGTTCATAAGGAATGAATGAATTCCAAGTTTTTGTAGATGTGTGTTCACCTATACAACTTGTTAATAGTGGCAGTGCAAAATGGAAAAACATGTCCAGGTTACCCAAAACAGTGAAGAAATGAAATATGGCATAGAATCAGTTGACATCTAACAAATTCTCAGGTTTGAAAAACCCATTGAACCCAACCAGCAATTTCACATTTCATTCTCAGTTAACTAGTTAAAGTCTCAGGAAAACCCAACTCCACATTGATTTTTCCATTCTAATAATTAATTACACTAACAGAGATTTGAATATGATTAGGACTTAATTTTAGAAATCAATTTAATCACTAATAACAGGAAATTAAAACAGGAAAAAGAGAGAGCAGTGTGTTCACTGATACACTGCTGTATCAGTCGACTGCCTGTCCCAATCCCATTCGATCATGATAATCAATCAAAACTGAGAATCTAATATAAACCATGATGTCTAATATTCAGGTAATCAGAACATAACTAATACTTAACATTTAACAGGAAAAAAATAGTGAAGGACAAAATGAGAACAGTGATTGATATCACTGATATCTCAGGAAATGCCAACAGGGAAAAGTTCTCAGGAATCAAAACTGTGGAGAATTGCATGTAATTAAGTTTTCAGGAATTAGATTAATCTCAGGTTTCAGGACTAAACAGTGTCAATGAACATTTCAATCTCAATAACATTTGAACTTCTCCTTCATCAATTCAACATAACAATGAACCTTTACAACCTAAACTTGGTATCTATTGATCAGACAAATTAACCATAGTTAATATACATGATATTTAATCATTAGAAAGCAATTCAAATGGTGGAACAGTGAGTGTCAGTTCACTGATACTTGCAGTATCAGCAAAATGGGGGATTCCCATTCGACATTGAAATAACATTTAATAATTCATGAAAAAGGTTGGTATTTATTTGACAATATGTGCACTTGATATACATACTGTATCGTGTCAAAAATAGGACACGTATGTGTCCAAAACACACAAGAAACTCAAATACACTGAACTGGGTTCAGCCACAGCACACCCGTGTCCAGTGCGGGTCGAATCCCTCACTCGACACGAAACAAACAGACACGTGGCCTAGGGGGTGTCGTGTCAGACATTGCCCCAAGCCCTGTGTCGAAGGACACGCGTCTACGTGTCCTGAATGGGTCACAGGAATCTGCGGGTAGCAGGACAGTGCTGACCACGCGCGCGCAGGCGTGTCCGCGAGTCCAGTGTGACTCGGACACGACTCGAAATCACCTCAGTGTATCAAAAACATGTAAGCGACACTAAAACACGAATTCCTGTTCAAACACAATTTGAAATCTCGAACGAAATACCTTTTGTGGCATTTTGTCGAACACCTGCGCACAGAACTGATACGTGTCCGATACGGACACGTACATGACACAAAAAATGGCAAACCCTATTCCTACAGGACCAGGACACCTAGGGCTAGCTATTTATGCAAAGAAAACCTAGTTTTAATGGGTGGATAGGAATTTTACCTATGGTGTTCTTCAACACAACAAGTCTCTTCCAAGGAGTTCTTTAAAGCCACCCAAAATTTCCAAATTGATGCAAATCTGATACTTGACTCCACAATCAGCAAGAGAACATTGATTAGAACAAAATGGAAAAAATCCCAATAAAAATGGAGTCCTATTGATTAAACTATGAAGAAAATAAATAAAGGCTTACCTATTCTTTAGGAAAAAGAAAAACTAATAAAAAAGGCACAAATCCCTATAGAGACATTATATAGGCAAGGGGGGGGGTCTTGGCTGGCCACTTTTAGTTAGGGTTAGGGTTTCTAGGTTGCATCCTAGGTCTAGGAATGAATCAAGGCTAATGGGTGGCCTAGAACAAAGGGCTCTTTCCTAGTCTTTAGCAAAATCACTTAACCAAACTTGACTTAAACCATTAACCAAAACCAACTAATTCTCAAAGTGGCTAACTAAACTAGTTATGACTAATCTAGGTTAGGTCCAATCTAGGTTAGGCTAACCAAAATCACGTGGCAATAAATAAATGAGTATTTAAATCAACCCATTCAATTAAATCATTTAAAATTCCTAATAAAATATATTAAATTCAAATAATTCAAAAAAATGACAAAAATACCCTCGGGGCTAAATGACAAATAAGTATCCCAATAACATGGTTAGGCTCTAGGTCAACCAGTCTCTACGGTTTCACTAGCAAAACACCAAAATTATAAGTCATGATTTAAAATAATTTTAAATGATTAAAAAATACCAAAAATCATATTATTATTTAAATATCATAATTAAATAAATTAAAATAAAAAATTTCAAAATTACCCTTATTTTAGAAACTGGGTGTTACAAGTCCCCAATCAATACACAAGGATCCAGTCAAGTTATGTTATTGTACACGAAGTTTAGTTTGTACACGAAGATCATGTGAGCACATGAGAGTACACGATTTCACACGATTTGTACACGAATAACACGAACACAAGGAGTACACGATGCCCATGACAAAGTACACGAACACGAAATATTCGATGTATCCTATAAGGGGATAACATCGCATGAAAGATCTATATAGTACTAATCCGTGATAACAAGTGTCATCATCAAGTAAAGTAAACTAGAACATGATTATAAGTCCTAGCAAATATAAAATGATCAGAGATGAAATGATAAGAGAATGTACTCGCCTGAAATCTGAATGTTCGTGAGAATATAAAGACCGAAGCGAAGTAACTGAGTCCTATTTAGAGCAACACAAATCATGATGTATGCAAAGGGATTATAATTTGAAGAGTACAATGCATCTACATGTATCTAGGTCAATCTGGGCCAAAGTTAACTCGTGGTCAACTCTGGTCAACTCTAAAAGTTAAACTAGGTCAATCTAGTCAAACTAGGTCAAACTAGTTAAGGTTAGGTCAAACATGGTCAAACTAGTCTAGGTTAGTCTATTCTACGTCTAACAAGCAAGTCTAAGTCTAAACCAACTACAACACATAGCCTATAGGTCACATCTTAAACCAACACATAGCTAAACCATAGGGCTAACACATAGCCTAATGCTATAGTCTAAACTAGCACACAAACATATCAAATTATATATCTAGTATCTCATATATTAAGTCACTTTCACAATTATACAAAGTACATACATATAGGGTACATATATATATATATATATATATATATATATATATATATATATATATATATATTGGTACTAGCGCGCGCACACACGCACACACACACACACACACACATATATAATATATATATATATATATATATATATATATATATATATATATATATATATATATATATATATATATATATATTGGTACTAGCGCGTGCACACACACACACACACACACACACACACACACACACACACACACACATATATATATATATATATATATATATATATATATATATATATATATATATATATATATTTTTGAGAGAGAGAGAGGGCAAATGAAGGCAATATATAGGTTGTGTGTGTGGCAGTATACATAGGTAAAGAGGGTCTGAAATGTACATAGAGGGGCTAGACAGGGGTTGTGTGTAGTGAGGAATGAGTGAGGGGGATGTGAATGTTATGCAAGGGGCAGTGACAGTGGGGGGTGTGTGTGTGTAGAGTGTTTCTCAGGTTTTTGTATATATCTTAGGATTTATCATAAAAGTGAACCTATATTTTAGTTTACATTATGTGAAATCAAATATCTAAGTGAACTTAGGTATTTCCTCTATTCTCAGTCATTTAAATTCAATATAACTTAACCGATTCTAAGCTGACTTATTAAACCTAAATTTGAAATCTCAGTTTAAAGGATGAAACCCAATTTCATATTCAGATTTGTCTAATAAGTGAACATTCAGTTCACAGGTTATGCAACATATATTAACATTTCAGTTTTCAAGACTCAACCCAGGTTTCAAGTAACCAAACATTCCCAGGTTTACATATATGTTAACAGTGAATTAAACTCAGATTTTTCCTTTTGAATTCAAACTCAGGTTATATGAAATCAATTCTCAGGTTATTGCATATGGTTCAATTACATCATAGTGATCAAACTAACTCATTTATCCTTCCTATACAACTTCATGAATCAAACAAAAATCAAATTCAAAATCATCACAAACCCAGTTTTTGAGTATCATTAAAACAGGAAACCCCAACATTCAAACCCAAATTGATTTCGAAAACCCAAATTAATCAACAATTAAACGTGTACAGACAATTAGGCATGTTATATGTGTCATGGGGTGTGATTTGTGTCCAATTTACTGGACACGAAGTGTCTATTCGAAAAACCAAACAGTATCAGTGAAAAACTAAACACAGTCTCGTGCGGCCTGTTCATGTCTTTGTGGACACGCCTCAGGACACGAGACGACTCGTGCTCACAACACATGTAGCCCACCAATAGGGCTACCAAATTGACATGACACAAGGTGTCCAAGTCGAGTCCTCTGCTGATACGAACCATGTATCAGAGAGGGAAATCACACTGTACTGTGACAGTGTAAAACCGATGCACGAATGAATTTGTGTCCGATATGACACGAGGTCGAGTGTGGCTTGGGGGTGACATGTCAGTCACTTCCCTGACCCTCTGACCAAGGGACAGGCCGCCACGTGGCGTAGCGTGTCCTCTGGGACACTCGGGCAGCAGGGTAAACTGTGTACTATTTCGTGCAGTATGTCCAGTCCTGTTTGGGACACAGACACAAGTGTCCTCGTGTTCAGAGTTATAAAATTATAATCCCTACATGTAGGGCTAGAAAACTGTTCAATTAGAATTTGAAATAACAACAATTAAATTCATTCACACATTTCATCAAATACCTAGTTAAAAATACTGATACGTGTCCGATACGCATACTAAATGGACACGAGATCCTACCAAACTTAGTCTACAGGGGTATGACAACTAGATGTATGCATCTATAAAGAGAAATCCTGATTTTAGAGTGTTTAGAGAGGTTTACCTATTGAAAGTTCAATTTCAATGTAAAAACCTTAGGAATGAGCTCCTCTACCAATTTGTTATGGTTCAATGGTCCTCAAACCTTGCTAGCAAGCCTCCACTAGCCTCCTCTACTATTGGGAATGATGACGAAATTGATTTGACTCAATTTGGGATTAATTTGGATTAAAAGGGAGAAATTGGGGAAGAACTAATTAGGGTTCCTTTGTAGGTATTAAAAGAGGCAAGAACTAACATATGATGATACTTATAGGGGGTTTTCTATGTTGTGGCCGGCCATGTAGAAGTAATTAGGGCTAGGTAATAGTTCTAGATGTGTGGCTAAGCTTCTCTCTAGGTAAATCAAGTCCAATCTAAGTCTCATATCAAAACTAGGTTTACCTTTAATAATATTTAACCAAAATATCCTACTAACATAATATCTAGATATTCCTAACCTTGGCACTTAGCTTAGAAGGTTCTTAAGTAATATCTAGTCTCATGGTCATATCTAGATTAGGTTAACTTCTAGGTTAGGGCTTAAATAAATAATTAACACATATTTTATTAATAAATTTTAAATTCACTAAAAAGTCAAAATGACCAAAATACCCTCAAGTCAAAAATGTGGTAGTGACACATTTCGATAGTGACAAAGGGAGATAAAAAGTAGAATCGATACAATGAGCAACTAAACTATTCAATAGACAATACTCACAACTTGTGGAGGAGCGTCGCATTGCACCGGCACAGTATCGGTGTATCGTATCGCATATTGGCCATAGTTTGTCAATTATCAATATAGGAGAGATTGTTCGCCTAAATGATCATTGGTCAAATTGATTTTAATATTAATCGGACCATGACTTGGTATGACTTGATACAACATAGACGAAGTCAACAAAGTGGAGTCAGCACAGCAACTTTACTATTCCGACAAGGTCATCTGGGCCTTATGTTTTATTCTGCATTTTTGATATTTATTCAAGTCTAGGACTTATGTGAGTCGAATTGCAAAATTTTCACTTGGAAGCTTAAAACCTAACAAACTCCATAAACTCAAGTCCACTCAAATCAGCCTGAACCCAAACCAGAAACTTGCTGGAAATAAGATAACCAAATACGGGGCCGAGCTTGGACCAAACTCGGACCGAACTCGGTCCCAGTGACCCAATAACCCTAGGTTTTTGCTTCTCTATGAGAATAGGGTATAAACATTCGAATTTATGAGCGTTGGGGGACCTAACTCTGCCCGAACATGGTCCCATTGAACCTATAAAAGTCCTTGAATTCTTTACTTGAAACACACAAATTCATTCTAAACCTTCTCATCTATTCTGAGCCTTAACATTTTTCATCACCAAAAAACCAACTTTTAACCTTCTAGTGTGTCAAAGTTGCAACCTCGGTTAGATGTCTGTTCAAGTTATATTGCTTGGATTTCTAAGTGTTGTCTTTACACTTTTTTTTTGAATTTGGCAAGCTCTTCGGATTAAAAGCTTCTGGTCATCAAGTCGGCAAGCTCTTCGCATCAAATCTTTGCGGTTGTAAGAAGTTGACGAACACTTCGGATCAAAACTCGTTGTGTACAGCTATTGTTGAATAGTAGATTAACTCCAAGCAAGAGTTCTCGGGACTAGATTACTCATCCATAAAGAAAACTAGTATACATCGCGGTGTTTACATTTGTGACTTCTTCCATACTTGCATTCTATATATCTGATTATTCTCATATACCTACTTGTTGAATCTATTAGTTGGTAATTAGCCTTGTTTTTATTGAATATTTACGTTGCACTCTATTCACACGCTTTTGAGTTACCTTCAATAACATATGCTTTTACTTTTAAATTGGATTTGTATTAAGCTGAATTGTTCAATACAGTGTGAAAACTTTGAGAATGCGCATAAAAGAGTTGGAGCGGTGTCACTCCATTTTCCCTATTTTTGTATATTTATGAGTAATTTATTTGTATCATGTATCTTTATATTTTTCATGTATCAAGTACCAATACAGTATCATGTACTTGTATTGCTAGTACCGTATCCGATAATTGATCCATGTATCCTGGTTATTGATTTTCTATGAGAGTTCGAGAGGCGTAGACTTATCGTCTGTAAGGCGATCGACATGTCTAAAACTAATTGAGTGACTTATGTAACTGATTTGGATTTCGATTTTCAAAAGGATTATTATATATGAGACTACGCTAGATCCCTAGATAGAACATGGACATTTTCCTAGACCCGTACTAGGATCAGTGCATAGATTGGATACCCTAAATTCCACCAAATTTGGGATTTTCTATAAAAATAATATATTGGATAATATACTGCCCATAATACTATTTGTAGGCTGTTTTACCCAGTCAGCTTGCTGACATGCAAATCAAATCCCCATTTGATATTTGGTTCTGTTTGGAGGGCTTGGATTGGTTGGGGGGTTGAGATCAGTGACATGGTAGCCATTCAATGGCTCCATGTCGTTCTCTCTCTCCCACTTATAACTCTTTTTCTCTTTCTCTCTCTCTCTCTCTCTCTCTCTCTCTCTCTCTCTCTCTCTTCAGTCTTTTATTTCTTTTCATCCACCGTATCCTTCCCTCTCATTCTCTTCTTCTTAGAGTTGGACGTAGGAGTTGAGATTTCCAATGGTGACTTATTAGTTCTGTAAAATTAGGACATGATACTAACGTGCCTCATGCCCTTAGTGTGCATGCTTGGGGTTGGTTAGTGGTTGAAGCCAGTAACGACTGAAGGACAAAGGTTATGTCTTGCATGAGTGAGCGCACAAAACGAAGGCACTATGTGGCCCATGACCTTATTAGGTATATGACCAAGTTTAGGAAGTGGCTGAAGTCGGGTAGTAGCTGAAGGATAAAGTTTCGGTCATAAGCATGAAAACCCTACAAGCCTAAGGCACTGGTGTCATGACTACGGAGGGTGTATAGCTAATAATGTAAAGCGGCTGAAGCCATATGGCAGGTAAAGCTACGTAGCAACTCTAGGATAAAGCATGAATGCACGAGCTGAAGGTACTAATGTGACCCATGACCTTGGAGGGTGCATGTCAGACACCATGAAGTAGCTAAAGCAAGGTAGAGGCTCAAGCATGAAAGGTTGATCGTGCACGAGGCGCAAGATTACGGTACTAGGCACGCCCCATGACCTTAGAGGATGTATGGTCAAGGCCGTGAAGTGGCTAAAGTAGAAATAACAACTCAAGATGGAAGTTCGATTATGCGTGAATGATTGAACGAGCTGAAGGCGCCAAGCATGCCCTATGACCCTGGATGTTGCATGGCCAAAGCCGTAAAGTAGCTCAATGATGAAGGATCGTTGGCGCATGAGTGAATGCGTGAATCAAAGAAACTAGGCATGCCTCTTGATTTTGGAGGGTACGTAATTGGAGTCATGAAAAAAATGAAGATGGGTAGCGACTCAAGGATGGAGGTTCGATTATGTACATGTAACCTCGTGA
Source organism: Iris pallida (assembly GCA_029216955.1). Taxonomy (NCBI): domain Eukaryota; kingdom Viridiplantae; phylum Streptophyta; class Magnoliopsida; order Asparagales; family Iridaceae; genus Iris; species Iris pallida. The sequence continues at coordinate 20,270,291 of JANAVB010042617.1, forward strand.
GCCCAAGGCAATGGCATGCCATATAACCTTGAAGGGCGCATGACTAAGGCCATGAAGGAGTTGAAGTCGGGTAATGTCTTAAGGATAAAAGTTCGATTTCACTCAAGTAGTCGTGTGAGCCAAAGGTACTGGGCATGCCACATGACTCTCAAAGGTGCATGGCCAAGGTCATGAAGCAGCTCAAGGATGATGGTTCGGTCATGTGCGAGTGACCATGTGAATCGAAGGCACTAGCGTGTCCCATGATCTTACCGGGTGCATGGCCAACACTATGAAGCAACTAAAGCTGAATAACAGCTCAAGGATGAAGGTTTGGTCGTGTGCAAGTGACCGTACGAGACAATGGAACCAAGACATGCCTCATGACCTTATGGTGTGCATGACTAAGACGAGGAAGCGAATGAAGCCGTATAGTAGCTAAGGGATGAAGGTTTGATCGCATAAGAGTGACCGCATGAGCCGTAGGCACTAAACGTCCATGGCCCTGAGGTTGCATAGCTAAGGTTGGGAAGCGACTAATGTCGTTTTGTAGCTAAGGAATGAAGGTTCGATCGCATGAGAGTGATTACGCAAGAGGAAGGAAGTATATGGTTGAAATGTTGGGCATGTGGTGTGAATCCAGCCTTATCTCACCATATGACATAGTAGCATTGGAAGGTGACAAAATAGCCTCTACCCCTATTTGAAATTGCAAAATTGGACATGTGGCTGGAGAACTGACCATGCCTTACAAACTTAAGCATTAATTGCACAAGTAATGCAAAAGTCGATCGTGCCTCACGAATAACATAATGGCAAGGATTATGGAAGACCGACCTTACTCTACTAGTTGAGATCGTGTGTTTGACACGTGGTGCGAAAGCCATCCGTGCCTTACGAAAGGCATAATGGTAAGGGTACATGACAGAAGACCGACTATACCCCACTAGCCAAGATTGTGTGTTTGACATATGGAAGTGCCAACCATGACTCACAAACTTAAGTATTGGATAGGTGGTGTGAAGAAAGTCGATCGTGCTTCATAAATGACATAGTAACAAGGGCTGGTAATGGAAGATTTACCATTCTCTGTTAGTCGAGAATGGCATAGGGATAGGTCACTAGAGAACAAATCGCACCTACCCCTAAAGATTAAGGACGCTATGAACAAACACTACTAAACGTTGCTAATTTTCAAAAAGCTTTTAAAAAATACAACAACAACAACAACAACAACAACATATCATAGAGACAATGATATCGGCAATTCACTATATAACAAACATACACAGAAAGACAAAAACCACAGAGATAGTATCACAACGTATAGAACAGGGATAAAATAATGCAAACATAATATACATAATCCCATAGTACATACACATTGTCTGATAAAATAACGTACGATGAATCATTACAAGACCCAGTTAGGTCCAAAACACACACATTTTAATATAAGACCCAACTAGGGCTAAAACACACACAAACTCTTGAAAACTCTATCCACGCTAGGAATACTAGTGGGGAGGGGGAGGAACATCATGAATCAGCACCGTGATCTGTGCCAAGATCTCCTGTAAATGTGGTTATGCTCATTGTGGATGTGGAGGCGGTGTCGATGCCAACGACACTGGAGGGCGAATCTACTCCAATGCTACTAGTCTAGCATTATAGGAATTCATGGTCTATATCAGCCTTTGTGCTATAGTCTCGATCAAAGAAACATGAGACCCCTGCATCGCCTCTACCCTACGCTCCGTCGACTCAGCCATCTCTGTAACATTGTGCTGCATTGTCTAGGTCATCTTCCTGAGCAACTGGCATGATGGTCGGCTCATCCAGCTGAGGATAGGGCTGGGGATGGGGCACTGAAGTCCTCCTCAACAACTCGTTTGGAAGATTAACAATCCTCTGGTTAACGGCCTCCTAGAATCATATCAACTCCTGCGAACACTATGTGGCCCTCGCTTTCGCACAAGTAAAGGGGCCCCTGGAGGTCTGCGACACAACATACATGTCATATGATCTCGTATCATACTGAAGACCACCAGCAGCGGTCATCTAGAGCTTGTCGTCCGACGGAGTTGAGGGAACCTACGAGGAAGTACTAGCCTCTTCCTCTGCAAGTACGACAACAGCCTCTAGTGTTGCCAGGTTATAGAGTCTAACATACTCATCCTACATATGTGCATCTCTCGATAATCTTATTTATTAATATATACTCGTTGTGCATGTAATTACCAATATCTAAGTAACCTAACCGCTACATAACTCTACTAGAATATCTTCTAAGTCATATTAAAGTTAACAAAATATAAATACTAATGTTGTGCAATACTTACGTAGCTAGGGGATGCCCTATCATCGAAGAGTTTTCCGTCCTTCCAATGGGTGGCTAGAAAGACGATCACCATAGTAGCATTATTGCCCCTATGTAACTGAAAATAAAAATATTAATTTTTATTAAATATGAACACATTTATCCAATTATTTCTAAAAAAACAAACACATTTATTAAATTCAATCACATACCATTCGACGGAAATGCTCCGTCATCGGCATTGACCCACCACACCACTAGTCGACCTTGCTCCTAGTCGCCATGGCTTTTTTCGATCTTTTCTTGTACTTCTCATCATCGAATCTATCTATCATCGCAGCCCACTTGTTAGGCTTGATCCATTTTTGGATCGGTTGACCCAATCGATGATGAGCCTTCTGATCTATCGCACTGCGGATCAGCTTGGCAGTGACCGAAGGAAAATGTTTCTTGATCGCTAACATAGGCACAAGGTTCTTTGACATTACCCATATTTCGAGGTGGTATTGGAGAATAGAACCCAAAGAGTTTCAGAAGTCCACAACTCAAAAAATTTCAAAAACTACAGTTTTAGTTCATATACAAATGTAGAATCAAGTGAGAACTTCCAGTGCAAGTTCTAGATATTCACTTGGTCACAACCGATATCTAAAATGAACAACAAAATCAAAATTGTTGGAACTACTAAGATCAACCGATTCAAAAAAGCCATCCTTACGTTATTGTATCACCTCGTCCTAAATTTTATTTTCTAGTCCTATCTATGAAAATGGCAAGAACTATAGGGGCTTGATTTTTTTAACAGTTTTTATCTTTTTAAAATATTTATATACTAAATAAACAAGGCATTGAGTACTTTCAAGAATTCTAATTATCTCTACTTATAAGTTGTAACCCACACACAAGAACTTATATTAGAAGTATGGAATTGGTTCTTCCCTTAATCTTCTTCTTAATTTTTTCTTCATATTTTACTTAATGTCGCCTAGGCATCGGGACACGTTTCTGATAAGGAAGAAAACAGCTGGCTACTGAGGAAACGAGGTTAGTGTGAGACTTCACATCTCTTAAGATAAGTGAGAAAAGAAGATGAAGAAGAAGAAGAAGAAGAATGCACTTCTCCAAAAGTAAGACAAGAACAATATGGAAGTACATATAGAACAACTGCTAAATTCCACCAAGTTCTATGAATTTTTCATGTTTCTAATATTTCCTAAAACCATAACAAAACTGGACAATATTTTCGTTGGATTGTATCTCGTTTCCAGTTGAGCGCTCAAATGGGGGGGTGACAATAGAGTTGGTAATTTAGTCTCACATCGGTTAGGAGGTGGGATCATGTGGTGTAGATAATTGGGATTGGTTCAAGCCTTACGTGAGAATTCTCTTTAAGACATATGGGACCAATTCAATATCGCACCTCATGGGCTAACTCCGGTTCGGGTCACACCACATTCCCAACAAGTGGTATCAGAGTGAGGTTCGTTCGTTCTGATCTGATACCAAAATTGGTATCAAAACTTTGTGGGTTCTGGCAACCATGTCTACGGAGCAGATGAATACTCATATGATCACCCTCACAGGAGAAAACTGGGCGATTTGGAAGCTAAGGATGGAGGATCTACTCTGGTGTAAGGACTTGCATGGTCCGTTGGACGGCGACGATACAAAGCTATCGGACAAAGCTGTTAAAGACTAGAAACGACTAGATCGGAAGGCCGTTGGATTCATCCGCCAATGGTTGGATGATTCGGTGTTTCACCACGTGTCCCTGGAGAGTTCGACAAAAGCACTGTAGGAGAAGCTGTATTCGTTGTACGAAAAAAAGATGACTGAAAACAAGGTGTTTCTTATTCGCCAACTCATCAACTCGAAGTACACGGAGGGTGCCTCGGTGGCACAACAACTAAACGAGGTTTAGGATATCATCAATCCGATGTTTGCGATGAAGATGGTGATTGATGATAAGCTTCAGGCCCTATTACTTTTGAGTTCTATGCCGAAAAGTTGGGAGACGTTGGTGGTGTCGGTGAGAAACTTCGTGCCCGATGGAGTTGTCATGATGGAGACAGTCAAAAGTAGCTTGTTTAATGAGGAGGGTCCGGTGCAAGCAAGTGGAATCGTCGCAGGAGTTCGCTCTGGTGCCTTTCCACTAGAAGGAAAGACCCAAGTCACAGGCGAGGATAGGGGGAGTTCTCAGGATCTTACGATTGTGGACCGCAAGGAGAGCTGCTATCACTGTGGCAAAAGAGATTATATCAAGAGGAACTTCATGAAGCTCAAAGCTGAGAGGGCCAAAGGCAAGGACGATCAGGAGGATCTCATGGCATTTGAAGATATCATCATCGTAGCGACCAACGTAGAGGAACCTTGTGTCATGTGTCATGATGGTGACTGGGTCATGGACACGGGGGCATTGTATCACGCTACTCCATATAGGAGGATCTTTACGTCAAACCGTGGCAGCAGGTTTGGATGTGGAAAGATGGGCGACAAGGGACGGCTACAGTTGCAGGCATCGATGATGTGCACTTGACGACGGAGTTTGGTGAGAAGCTCGTACTCATGGTTGTGCGGCATACACTGAGTTTGTACTATAACTTGATTTCGGTAGGAATGCTGGTAGATGATGACTGTCGCAGTCTCTTTGGGAGCAAGGATTGGATGCTTGCGAAGGTTTCCCAACAGCTGGCTCGGGGAGATTTGTGTTGTGACATGTACAGGCTCAAGCCGTCGAGCTGTACCAGCAGGCCACAGACACCGAATGGAGGCTCGAAGGGTGCTCGACAGGAGGTGGATCGTCGAAAACTTGCTGAGGAGGGACTTTGAGATATTTTGAGGGTTACGGAGGATTCGGTTTTTGAGACAAAGCGACGGATGGTGATGAGTCAAAGATTAAGGGTCAGTCTGTCGGTCCCATGACATTGGTTGGTCTTCAGGTGGGGGTTGCTCTACGAATCCACTTTTGGAGATAGGTGGTTTGCCAAAACCTTCATGGAGCAACATCGATTTCAGCAGTTTGAAGCTAGAAAGGAGATCAAAGTTTATAGCAAACTCAATCTGAGACGGAAGCATCATCATTCACACAGTTCATGGGAACTATGGGTCATCGACGACATGCACCATGTGTGATGTTCTGCTCGAGGACGTATGTGTATGGGGGAGCTTTAAGTTCGGACAAAAAGGTGGGCAGGTTCAGGAGTTCAAATCTTAGGAGAACCGCACCGTCTGAACGTTAACACTTTTCAGTGGAAGGCGGAAGTCGGGGACAGACGGCCGAGACTTACGGTGAGGCTGATCGTCAGGGACTTCGTTCTTAGTCATGTCATTGATATTGGCAGGATCCCAGTGGTGCAGGAGGTGCTACGCATGGCAGCTAGCGTCTATGTGACGATCGAACAGCTGGAGACAAAGGAAGATGTGAAGCAGCTCGGGGGATCGGAGATCAGTGGCATAGGGGAGCAAGTATTCTGTCGTGGGACGACATACGTGGAGTCTAGTTGAGGACCCATGGGGTCAATACCCTCTCATCAGACTAGAGGGGGAGATTGTTGGAGTCTAGTCTGGATTTGGTAACAACATATTTGTGGAATCCAAATCTAATTAAATATTTAATTTGATTAGATTTGGATGTCCATAACTGTGGTGTTGTGTTATTTTAGATATACTAGGATTTTTATTTTGGGAAATACTATTATGATCTAAAATAGGATGTTGATGGAATATTTTAGGCATAATAGGATTCATATTTTATTCATATTAGGAAATCCTATTATGACTAGAATATACATTTTCTCATTCTATATATATGGGGTGAGGGTGGAGGCACAAAGCATAGCACAAAGTAGAGAGTCGGGGTGCTCGTCCACAAGAAAATCTAAGAGAAAGTCTGTACTTTACTTTTAGGACTTCGCCATCCAAGACAGAAGAAAGAAGATCTAATCGAGGAGTTGTCATCTTCGGTTAGAGAGATTGCTACGGGTTGGTAAGTGATCTCAATTGTAATCTTTTGTTTTCTTCTGGAGAGTGGTAAAGGGGTTGAACCTATTAGGATAAAGGGTTCAACGTGAGTTTTGTTAATCTTGTAATTTCATCTGAGTTATTAAAGGTTTGGATTTGTTCAGGTGACGTACGTCACCGTCATATACTTGTCTTCATCTTGTGCTTGGTGTCCGTTAGACGGGAGTTGGTTTTGATCATGTGGGTTGGCAAACGCTTTTGTACGTGCCCAACAAGTGGTATCAAAGCCCATGGTTACGCAACGGGTTTGGACGGCTCTAATTATTCGAGACAGATGGTGCTGAACGTTCATACGTATACACGAATATACGGGCTCTCTTTTTAAGGTGGAGTTAGAAGCATATGCAACTACACGAATTGGCTTCAAAGGTAGATTTGACGCGCCCAAGGTGGAGCAAGACGTTGTGGTTGGCACACAATGGTGGTGTGGATGAACGCGTCAGTTTGGTTCTGTTGTCGAACGGATTGAGATGGCAAGATGACAATATGTTGGTTCTTCTAGGTGCTCGGCTGGCGGGAACGAATAAAAAGGTAGCAAAGAGTGCTAAGGTTGTTCGGCTGACGGGAACGAACAAAAGATAGCAGTGGTACTAAGGTTTTTCGGCTAGCGGGAACGGACAAATGGTAGCCGGGAGTGCTAGGTTGCTCTGTCAGCAGAAACGAGCTAAGGTGAAAATTGTTGGATTATATCTCATTTTCGGTTGAGCGCTCAAATGGGGATGTGGGATCATGTGGTGTAGATAATTGGGATTGGTTCAGGCCTTACATGATAATTCTCTTTTAAGACATATGGACTCAATTAAATATCGCATCTCATGAGCCAACTCTGATTCGGGTCACACCGTATTCCCAACAATTTTACACATTCCAACGTTCTCTAAAACAAACAATATTAGTAGTTTTGTTGTTTTTCATTCTCACACCCCGTTTAGAAATATTCTTCTTGTCCAATGTAACAAAAAATAAGCAACAACATGCCAGAGAGAAACCCAATAGATTCTTTGTCTAAACCCACTAGTAAAACCTTAATTAACTAATATATGTGTGTACCGATTTTACAGGAACTTACAACTAAACCATTAAAAGGGAAGAGAGAGGTATCGATTTCACAACAACATTTGATCACCCCCAATATGTATGATATAAACCCAAAATAATTCATAGTAGCATTTAATCAACCACATATATGTGTGTATCATATATATACGTGTGTATCATCAGCATTTGATAACCCAAAAAATATCACATCAACATATGATCTGTTGGGATTTTTGGCCTTTTCTTTAGTAACTTAAGTCCCACATCGGATAGGCCAAAGAAGTTGTATCTCTATATATTAGCTATGCTATTTTAGAGATGCACATGTGGTATGGAGGTGTATATGGGTGTGCCACGTGGGGTTATTTTTCTAATGAAAAAATGCTAAATCAACAATTAAAAGCATTAATGCTTTTTGCTCTTGGAAAATTTATTTCCATGGGAGCTAAATCCCGCGACTCGGACTCGGGCTCGGGCCCGGGCTCATGGGCTCATGAGGCATAATGCGACATTTTGTTGGCACACTTTGCACTTAGCACGTCAGCATCGTCGCTAGGCGCATACTGCGCTTTAGTTGCGCTCGTTGCGCGAGCCACTTGCGCGGCCTAGGTTCCGTGCGCAGGGTGCGCGCCAGGTTGCACGCAGGTTGTACGCAGGCTGCGCACAGGTTGCGCCAGGCTGCGTACAGGTTTGCGCCAGGTTGCGCGCAGGCTGCGCACAGGTTGCGCTCAGGTTGTGCTAGGTTGTGCAAGTGGCGCAATGTGCGCTTTGTGCGTGTGGAGCAAGGTGTACAAGGCGCGCAAGGCGTATGGCGCAGGGTGGCGCAAGTGGCTCTGTGCGCAAGGTGCAAGGCGCGCGGGTTGCTAGAGTGGCGCAACTTGCTTCAGATCGTGCCTGTGCATGATCTGAGCGGTTACTGCACGTTCGGAGTGGTTATTACCACGTCCCGAATGTTGTGCTAACCGGGCAATTGCTACTCGGGCCTATATAAGGTCTCTTCTCTCTCACAGGCACGGTACACAGAAAATATTCAGAGAGTTACGAAAGTTTATAAGTGTTTTTTTAACACGAGTAAACAGAGCCTGTCAGAGAGAAGAGAAGCTTTGCACCAGCGTTGCTTTTGCACGAGAGTCCGTGTACGATCCGAGGAGTCAGAAGAGCAGAAGTGTTCCAAAGTTCTCCGACAAACTTGCTGGTTCCTGGAAGCTATTTATGTGGGGCGAATATAGCTTTGAGCAACAGTGATCATTCACCCCAGCAGGCCATCTTCCATCTTTCGCCTGTCATCTTCTTCGCTACTGTGATTACGAAATCTTCTTAGATTCTCGTATATCATATGCTGCTGTGGATTACGAAATCTTTTTAGATTCTCGTAATATTATAACGAGATCTTCTTAGATCTATGTTATACTTGTGCAACCTTCCTAGAAGTGTTGCGTTGGAACATTGTTCTTACAATTGTTTCATATTCTAAGTTTTCTATCGAAAAATTGTGCCCAGGCATTAATAATCTCAAAACTATATTGCTATAATGGAAAAGTTTAATGCTTCACTCCTCAATACTGACTTTTGTAAGTTAGAAAAGTTTGATGGAGAGCATTATCAAGTCTGGAAGAGGAAGGTTATCTCACTCTTAAACTCAGAGACGTTGATCACGTGCTTCTTGAAGAGAAACCTACTGTTCTAGATACTGGGTCTGCTGCTGCAATCGCTGCAGCTACTAAACTTCATGCCAAGTGGAGAAGGGAGAATAACATTTGCAGGCTGCTTATCCTAAATGCTATGGAGGATTCTCTAGCAGAATCTTACAGTAAAAAACCTATTGCTAAAGACATATGGGGAGTCTCTGGAGAAACTGTACGAAGAAGACAAGAACAGGAGCAAGATATTTGTGGTTGAAAAATATCACAAATAGCTCTTTGAGGACGAGAAGTCCATGCTGCCGCAGGTAAAAGAATTTCTGAAACTGCGACAGAAGTTGGAAAACGAGGCGATGCCCCTCCCCGACAAGTTTGTTGTTGGAGGGATTGTCTCAAAGCTCCTCGCTGGATTGAGTAAGTTCTATGCAAACATGTATAAAAAGAAGCTTGAGATCAGCCTTGAAGATCTCTTGCAGAAAATCTATGTTGAGGACCAGATGCGGGCTCAACTTAAGGTGGACGCACTGTCCAAGCAATTGGCTAACGCCAATATGGTTCATACCAAGGAACCAAGGGAAAAGCAGGCGGCTTCCCAATGCAAGAAGAAGGACCCAAATAATTTGAACGTGACGGGGACTTCCTTCAAACGAAAGAAGGCAAAGTCTCAGATGCCTTGCTTCAAATGTGGCAAGAAGGGCCACTTCAAAAGTGAATACAAAGCAAAGACCAAGTAATCAGAGCAAGGAGAGCCTAGTAAGATATCTATGATCACTGACGTTGTTGCTATGATTGTGCAGGTTGATGCGGTAGGGACTGACTCTGACTGGTGGGTAGACACTGGAGCCTCCTTCCATGTCTGCTCCAGTAAGGAGTGGTTCACCACCTATACACCTACTTCTGAAGTGGTTATGATGGCGAACCAGGCACAAGCTGAAGTGCTCGGGATCGGGACGGTGGTGTTGAAGCTGACTTCGGGAAAGTCTCTGATGCTTCAAGGCATGAAGTACGTACCAGCTATCGCTAAGAACCTGATCTCAGGAGGCCTACTCTGCAACGCAGGCCTCGGGATGGACATCAATGCTGGCCAGATGGTGATGTCTATTAAGGGAACATATTTCAGAAAAGTTTTTTATACCGAAGGGATGTTCAAAATTCAGCTTGTAAATCAGTCCAATGTAATTAATGCAATCACTCCTTCTGCTTATACTCTTGAGTTGTGGCATAATAGGCTAGGACATGTTCATTGTAAACAAATAAACAGAATGTCTAGTCTAGGACTTATCTCCAAGCGTAGGGGTAAGGTAGAAAAATGTGAAGTTTGTGCTCAAACAAAGATCACAAGGAAACCCTTTCCTCAGGTTAATCGAAGTACAGATCTTCTGGAGTTGGTACACTTCGATATCTGTGACTTCAAACAGTTCTATACAAAGGTCGGGATGAAGTATTTCATAACCTTCATCGATGACTTCTCAAAGTATGCGTTCGTCTACTTGCTGAAGGCTAAAGACGAAGCATTCGAGAAGTTCAAGGAGTTCTGAGCCGAAGCTGAACGGCAGACGGAAAAACAACTCAAAAGAATAAGAAGTGATCGAGATAGGGAGTACAGGTCTCATGAATTCGCATCGTTCTACAAAGAACATAGAATTGTCAATGAGACTACTGCTCCGTACTCTCCTCAATCGATCGAAGTAGCAGAGATGAAGAACAGAACGTTAACAGAAATGATTAACTCAATGTTGTTGACTGCTGGCCTTCCTAAGTGCTACTAGGGAGAAGCTGCATTGACGGCCACTTTTATTCTAAATAGAGTGCCTCATGCAACTTCAGACATTACTCCTCATGAACTCTAGTTCAAGGTCAGACCTAACTTGAATGTCATTCGAGTGTGGGGGTGTCTGGCATATGTCAAGCTTCCAGATCTGAAGATTCAGAAGCTTGGACAAGGACTACTAAAACGATCTTCTTGGGGTATGCCGAGAAGAGTGATGCTCGGAGATTTTTTGATATTGAGTCAAATCATATCATTGAATCTTGCGACGCAGAATATTTTGAAAACAAATTTGCAAGACACGAGAATATTGTTCTTGCGGATGTACCGGAGAACAATGAGGGTGCACAGGAAACTGAAGTCTTTAATGAAGATGTGGTCCAAGAAGATGTTGTTGTTGAAACAACGATTGAACCAGAACAAGCTGAACCGTCAGCTAATCGTATGAGAAGGCCGAGGACTTCGGAAGTGACTTTGTCACCTATCATGTGGAAGCAGATCCACTTACCTATAATGAGGCGATGAATACCAGAGACGCGATCTTCTAGAAGGAGGCGATTGACAATAAAATTGATTCCATCACCTCAAATAACACTTAGGTGTTGGTTGATCTTCCTGAAGGAGCAAAACCCATCGGATGCAAATGGATCTTCAAGAAGAAGATGAAAGCAGACGGAACTATTGACAAGTTCAAGGCTAGGTTGGTAGCCAAGGGGTTTTCTCAGAAGCAGGAGATTGACTACTTTGACACGTATGCTCCAGTAGCCCGGATGACCACCATTAGAATGTTGATTGCTCTTGCAGCAATACATAAGATGGTGATACATCAGATGAATGTGAAAACGGCTTTCCTAAATGGCGAGCTGACCGAAGAGATTTATATGCAACAGCCAGAGAGATTTGTCGTCAAAGGTCTTGAAGACAAAGTCTGCAAGTTAGTAAAATCTTTATACGGTCTTAAACAAGCTCCCAAGATGTGGCATGAGAATTTTGACAAAGTTATAAGGTCAAATGGCTACATGGTCAGCGAGACGGACAAGTATGTTTACACGAAGTTCGCTGATGGAAGAGGTGTGATCGTTTGTCTGTACGTGGACAACATACTTATCCTAGGCACGGATATGGGTTGTGTCAAATAGACAAAGAAATTCATCTCGAGCAAGTTCAGTATGTAGGACTTGGGAGAAGCTGATGTGATCTTAGGAATCAAGATCATCCGGACAGACACTGGACTGGCGCTGTCACAGTCTCATTATTTTGAGAAAATGATCACTTGTTATGGGTATCAGGATCTTCCAAGGATCGATACGCCATACAGGTGTGATCTGAAGCTGAAGACTAATTCAGGGGAAAGCGTCAGGCAGCTGGAGTATGCAAGCGTAATCGGGAGTTTGATGTATGCTACTACTGCCACAAGGCCTAACATAGCTTTCGCCGTGGGAATGCTGAGTCGTTTCACGAGCAACCCAGGTATTGAACACTGGAAAGCTATGAAACGGGTTATGAGATATCTCAAGAAAACTCAGATATATGTACTATACTACAGCGGAGATCCGCCGGTAGTGGAAGGCTTCAGTGATGCCAGCTGGTGCTCAGAGGTGAAGAATGAGAGGTCCACAGGTGGATTCATTTTCACAATGGTGGAGCTGCTATATCATGGAAGTCGAAGAAGCAGACTATGCTCTCGCGGTCATCCATGGAATATGAGTTCTTTACTCTTGATACCGCAGCCAAGGAAGCAGAATGGCTTCGGAAACTCATGTATGATCTTCCAGTGGTTGGGGCGCAAATACCGACGATACTGATATACTGTGACAACTAGGCGACTGCGATAGTGGCATCAAATAACCTCTTCAACGGGAAGAAGAGGACTGTGCGGTTGAAGCATAGGACAGTACACGATCTCATCAAGATAGGTATTATTGCAGTGATTGATGTTCGGAGTCAGGAGAACCTGGCGGATCCGTTCACCAAGGGCCTCAAACACCAGCTGGTCGATGACACAGCTTGTAAAATGGGCTTGAAGGCATTCCGATATTGTATTATTGTATTCCTACCATAAAGTTTTATGCTAATAGTTCAAAGAGAAATCTACTAGGCATCTAGCTTTTGGTTCAAGGGAGGACCACTAATCAGAAGAATATCATGAACGGTGGGTACATGTTCTATTGGGCATGGAGAGGTTACGGACCTACAACCTCTGTTGTCTACTGTTGTTTTCTGCGAAAAACGGATCCTGTAGGATGGTTGGCTTAAATGCCTAAATGAGTTCACATGCAGAGTGAATGCCTGGTGTACTTTACAGGAAGCACGGTAGAACAGCACTACAAGGAGTTAAACTCCTTGCGACTGTGGGGTGACTCCACCATGAGGTTCCCAGACATAGGATAATGTCTCGGCTTTGCTAGCCAAGTCACAGCGGCGTAGCACCGAAAATAGGCAGTTAGCCTAATGCTGTATGTTAAAATAAAGTAGGGTGTAGTTAGCACTACGAAGAGGATGAGTTTCTCATGTTACAGTGGCACGAAACCACGATGAGGTACCCGGTTAGGGATAAAGCCTCGGCCTTGCAAGCCATGTCGTTGCGGCGTAACACCGCAAGGGAGCCTAAGGCTTCATGCTGGGTAGTTTGGCACTACAAAGAGGCGGTTGCCTCATGCTACAGTAGTATGACACTACGATGAGGTTCCCGGTACGGGGTAAGGCCTCGGCTTTAAGCCATGTCATAGCGGCATAGCACCGCAAGGAAAGCGCAAAGCGCTTCTTGCCATGTCTCTTTATAATGAACTCACCTATAGTGTATGGACAAAGAGATATCAGGCCGTCTCTTGAGGGTAAACAGGTAGACGCCCAAAATTATACACTGAAACCAGGCTGGCACAGGGCCTTTAATGTGTAGCCAGAAGCACATGTAACTACATTATGTGAGTGGGAAGAATTTTAGCTATGATGCAGAATTCAAGGCTTAGTCCATTCTTGTATTATAGTTTGTTGTTTGACCCATATGGGAAGATTCAAGTCGTCAGCGACATCTCTCCTAATGCATGATGGACAGTTACTGTGGGGAACACTTATACCCATATATAGAGATATGTGGGAGATTGTTAGGGTTTTTGGCCTTTTCCTTAGTAACTTTAGTCCCACATCGGATAGGCCAAAGAAGTTGTATCTCTATATATTAGCTATGTTAGTTTAGAGATGCACATGTGGTGCGGAGGTGCACATGGGTGTGCCATGTGGGGTTATTTTTCTAATAGAAAATGGCTAAACCAACAATTAAAAGCATTAATGAGTTTTGCTCTTAGGAAATTTATTTCCATGGGAGCTAAGTCCCGTAGGGGCTTAGCGACTCGGACTCGGGCTCATGGGCTCATGAGACATAATGCGGCATTTTGTTGGCGCATTTTGCACTTAGCACGTCAGCATCGTCGCTAGGCGCATAGTGCGCTTTAGTTGCGCTCGTTGCGCGAGCCACTTGCGCGGCCAAGTTGTGTGCCACGTTACGCGGCCTAGGTTGCGCGACTAGGGTGCGCGCCAGGGTGCGTACCACGTTGCGTGCAGGTTACGCGCAGGTTGCGTACAGGTTCTGCCAGGTTGTGCGCAGGTTGCGCCAGGTTGCACACAGGCTGCGCACAGGTTGCGCGAGGTTGCGCGCAGGCTGCGCAAGTGGCACAATATGCGCGTTGTGCGTGTGGCGCAAGGCGTGCAAGGCGTGCGGCACAGTGTGGCGCAAGTGGCTCTGTGCGCAAGGTGCAAGGCATGCGGGTTGCTAGAGTGGCGCAACTTGCTTCAGATCTTGTCTTTGCATGATTTGAGTGGTTACTACACGTTCGGAGTGGTTATTACCACGTCCCGAATGTTGTGCTAACCGGGCAGTTGGTACTCGAGCCTATATAAGATCTTTTCTCTCTCACAGACATGGTACACAGAAAATATTCAGAGAGTTACGAAAGTTTACAAGTATTTTTTTAACACGAGTAAACGAGCCTGTCAGAGAGAAGAGAAGTTTGCACCAGCGTTGCTTTTGCACGAGAGTCCGTGTACGATCCGAGGAGTCAGAAGAGCAAAAGTGTTCCAAAGTTCTTCGATGAACTTGCTGGTTCCTGAAAGCTATTCATGTGGGGCGAATATAGCTTTGAGCAACGGTGATCATTCACCCCAGCAGGCCATCTTCCATCTTTCGCTTGTCATCTTCTTCTCTGCTGTGATTACGAAATCTTCTTAGATTCTCGTATATCATATGCTGCTGTGGATTATGAAATCTTTTTATATTCTCGTAATATTATAACGAGATCTTCTTAGATCATCGTTATACTTGTGCAAGCTTCCTAGAAGTGTTGCGTTGGAACATTGTTCTTACAATTGTTTCATATTATAAGTTTTCTATCAAAAAATTGTGCCCAGGTATTAATAATCTCAAAGCTATATTGCTACGATGGAAAACTTTAATGCTTCACTCCTCAATACTGACTTTTGTAAGTTATAAAAGTTTGATGGAGAGCATTATCAAGTCTGGAAGAGGAAGATTTATCTCACTCTTCAACTCAGAGACGTTGATCACGTGCTTCTTGAAGAGGAGCCTACTGTTCCAGATACTGGGTCTGCTGCTGCAATCACTACGGCTACTAAACTTCAGGCCAAGTGGAGAAGGGAGAATAGCATTTATAGTCTGCTTATCCTGAATGCTATGGTGGATTCTCTAGCAGAATCTTACAGTAAAAAATCTATTGCTAGAGACATATGGGAGTCTCTGGAGAAACTGTACGAAGAAGACAAGAACAGGAGCAAGATATTTGTGGTTAAAAAATATCACAAATGGCTCTTTGAGGACGAGAAGTCCATGCTGCCGCAGGTAAAGGAATTTCTGAAACTGCGACAGAAGTTGGAAGACGAGCGATGCCCCTCACCGACAAGTTTATTGTTGGAGGGATTGTCTCAAAGCTCCCCGCTGGATGGAATAAGTTCTATGCAAACATGTATAGTAAGAAGCTTGCGATCACCCTTGAAGATCTCTTGCAGGAAATCTATGTTGAGGACCAGATGCGGGCTCAACTTAAGGTGGACGCACTGTCCAAGTAATTGGCAAACGCCAATATGGTTCATTCGAGGAGTCAGAAGAGCAGAAGTGTTCCAAAGTTCTCTGACGAACTTGCTGGTTCCTGGAAGCTATTCGTGTGAGACGAATATAGCTTTGAGCAACGGTGATCATTCACCCCAGCAGGCCATCTTCCATCTTTTGCTTGTCATATTCTTCGCTGCTGTGATTACGAAATCTTCTTAGATTCTCGTATATCATATGCTACTGTGGATTACAAAATCTTTTTAGATTCTCGTAATATTATAATGAGATCTTCTTAGATCTTCATTATACTTGCGCAAGCTTCCTAGAAGTGTTGCGTTGGAATATTGTTCTTACAATTGTTTTATATTCTAAGTTTATCATCGAAAAATTGTGCCCGGGCATTAACATGATCAACCACCCAAAGTAAGTTGATTGTATGTCAACTTAGATCTCTCAAAACCAGAACATGCAGAGAGAGGTACCGATTGAGGTTAGAGACCTCGTCGGAGGGGGAAGAGAAAGGGAGGTATCAATTGGCAGAGGGAGAGGGGAAATGTCTCTATATCGGTAGAGAGGGGAAGTGCCGCTCGCAGGAGAGAAAGCGTTGCTCACTGGAGGGGGGAGGGGGGACCGCTAGTTTGGGAGGAACTTCGAAAGGGAACAAAATTTAAAGAAAAAATGAATCATCGATCGATTGATATCAATTAATTAACAACGACAATCAAAATGATGTTACTAAACGTCGATGCTAACTATGTACACTATGACGTCAATGAAATGAAGTAGCTAAACGTCGATGTTTTAAAAAGATTAGCAATGTTTAGCGACGTCTGTTTCTATATTACCTTACAATAGTCACTATTCTATGCTGAACTTCACAATTAGCGATGTATTTTATAAGGTCGCTAAATATTTAGAGTTTACGATGTATTTTATAGGAGTCCAAACATGTGTGCATGACCGAAGAGAGATATGTTCTATATGTGTAAGTTGACCGACCGCCGACCGACCGACAGGCCATAAAAATATAGATGTCTACCACTAATTGTCAATCTTGTAATGAGATATGCTAGGCTCCATTAGAAGTCCATACTATTAAGAAGTCACCACCAGTATAAATAATAATAAGAATAGCTAAAAGGGGTCTAGAGAGGTACGACATTGGAACGTTCAAGATGAATCCCTTCATTGGTCGTCCTGGATGGTGAAAATACTTGACATGACTTACATTGGATGCCAATAACGTAACTCAATCATGTAAGTGTTGGAATTTTCTTCAAAACTTCGGATTAAAATCTGCCAGAAAATAAATTAAATTAAAAATTACCGGTCTCCGGGGAAGTCGCGCACGAAGTACTGTCCTAAGAAATAGTCCGGGTCTATGTGTAGACTGGATCCGAACGCTCATAGTGGTAAAATTTCCGCTTCACCGGAATCTCTTTACTGCACACGACGTAGAAAGAGCGACGCTGACTTAGCTCTTCCCAGAGCAACAACGAAGCAACAGAAATTCGAGAGCGACAAAAATTGGAGAGAGTTTCTGTAGAGGAGATTATTTTCTGTGTTTCTAAAGGAGGAGAATGGAGCTCAATATATAGGCAGCTCTATATCCCAAAAAAATAAATGATGTTTAATGAGAAATCATTGATATTGAAAGCTATTAAAAAAATTAAGGGAGAATGAGCCGCTGGAAATTAATAGGAAGAGCTGTTGGAAATATGACAACGTACAAAAGAAGAAACTTAATTTTTTGTACGGCTATACAACAATCCCCCTCCAAAAATCAAGTTTCGAGTAAGGAAAGAAAAAGAGTAAAAAAGATCTGGACAGGTTTATACTATGCATAAATGAGATGGACTACAGCCTTGAATCTCACGTAGTGACTATTGTCTTTGTCTGAAGAAGTGCTTGATGGACTATGCCTTGAATCAGTCTTCTTGAACCAGATTCAGAAAATAGCACACATACTACGCTAGAGGTACTTGGGTTCATCGGGTGGCACGTTAGATTGGTCATGCGCACTTTTTCACATTCATGAGAGCTGTCTAGGATCGCCCTGTCCTATAGTCGCGACCCTCACGACCTCTCATATAGGTAAGTCCTTAAGGGTTGGTGATAGGAATCAACCCTGCATATCATGTTTGAACTTATTAAGAGTTTAAACTCAACCTATCCATATCACAAAAGAAACACTGTCACCATAGAGATGGGGTATGAATGTACACATGTACAGCCTCCTGGACTTTTATTTTAAAGAGAATTTAATCTCAGGTCAGTGTTCCATAATAGTCACCTAGTCCAGCTTGTTTCTACCCATTGAACCGGCTTCTTGGGATCTCCAGTCAGACTCGGTTGGGTTGAGCCACTGCTAGTGACTATACTATGGGCTTAACCCCATCCCCCTCGATGATTCTAGGATCAATGTCCTAGACAGACCCTTCGTCAAGTGGTCTGTAAGGTTCTTTTCTGACTTTATATAGTCAAGAACCACATATTTACCCAATAGGCTCTTTATTGACTTGAAGCACAGCTGCAGGTGCCTGTTCATCTTAGCATTCACAGAATTATGCTTTAGTAGTTCTATAACAGATTTATTATCACAGTTTATATAAATTACAACAACAGGATGAACAAAACATGTATATGCATAATAAGATTTTTAAGTCATTCGGCTTCTGTACATGTAGTATCCAAAGCTATCATTTTAGAGTCCATTGTACTTCTGGCTATGATAGTTTGTTTACATGATCCCCAGGAGATTACAGCTCCTGCTAGGGTAAAATATATCCAGTAGTGGATTTTACATCATGTGAATTAGTTACCCAATTTGCATCGGAGTAACCTTCTATGATATCAGGGTATCTAGTATAGTGAAGTTTATAATCTAGAGTACCCTTAAGATATCTAAATACTGTCTAATGCAGTCCAATGAGATTGGTTTGGGTTACTAGTGTATCTGCTTAGTCTCCCAATAACAAATGCAATATCAGGTCTGGTCCTATTTGTTATGTACATAAGGGACCCAATCATTTGTGAATATCTATGTTGTTCTATAGGTGATCCTTCATTTTTCTTGAGAACAACATTACTGTCATAAGGGGTAAGGGCAGGTTTCTTGTCAAAATACTCAAACTTCCTTAGCATTTTCTCAATTGAATGTGCTAAGGATAGAGTATAGCCCTCTTTCCTTTTGGACACTTGCATTCCTAGGATCAGATTTGTTTCACCTAGGTCTTTCATATCAAACTGGTTAGATAAATAATTCTTAGTGTTATTTATCAATTACAGTGAAGATCCTAATATAAGTATATCATCTACATACAAGCATAAGATGACACAACTTCCATTTGTATTTTTAGAATACAAACATTTGTCATATTCATTTGGCACAAAGCCAAATTCTATAATGACTTTGTCAAATTTGTTGTGTCATTGCTTGGGAGCTTGCTTTAGGCCATAAAGAGATTTTACTAATCTACAAACCTTGTTTTCTTGGCCTTTAGCAAAAAAACCTTTAGGTTGTTCCATATATTTTTTTCTCTAAATCTCCATTTATAAATGCTATCTTTACATCCATTTGATGGATCAGCAAGTCATGAATGGAAGCTAGGGCTAGGAGGGTTCTAATAGATGAAATCCTAGCTACAGGAGAGTAGGTATCAAAATAATCTAATCCCTTTTTCTGGGTAAAACCTTTGGCTACTAATCTGGTCTTATATTTCTCTATGGTAACATCGGCTCTAAGTTTTTTCTTGAAGATCCACTTACAACCTATGGGTTTGCTACCTAAAGGAAGGTCTGCTAAAAATCAAGTATTGTTCTCCATAATTGAGTTATACTCATTGTTAATAGCTTCTTTCCAGAAAGGAGCATCAGGAGAGGATATGGCTTCTTCATAAGTTGAGGGATCACCCTCTATCAAAAATGTGAAGAATCCTTCTCCTAAATTCTTTTCAATCATTTCTCTTTTACTCCTAGGTTCTATGACTTGTTCAGATTGAGAATTAGGTATTTGATCATGAGAACTAGTAGATGGAGTAAGAAAAGGGTTAGAGGAAGATGAAGAGGTTCTATCCTTGAAAAAAAAATGTTCTCAAAGTAAACTGCATCTCTAGCTTCAATAATTGTGTTATTAGAGATTTCATTTACTTCAGAATGGGTTACAAGAAATTTATTGGCATTGTTATCTAGGGCATATCCTATGAACACAACATCTACAGTCTTAGGTCCTATCTTCCTCTTTTGGGTTCAGGAATTCCTACTTTAGCTAGACATCCCCAAACTTTGAGGTAATTAATCCTAGAGGTCCGACATTTCCATAATTCATATGGGGTCTTATCATTAGTCTTACTGGGTATCCTATTAAGAATATAACAGGCTGACAATAAGGCTTCTCCCCAAAGATTATCAGGGGCACCTAAGTTGAGAGGCATGGTATTGACCATATCTAAAAGAGTACGATTCTTCCTTTCAGCAACTCCATTGGATTGTGGTGAATAAGGAGGAGTTACCTCATGAATAATTTCATGCTCTTCACAGAAGTTTGTCATTTCATTTGAGATATACTCTCCACCACGATCTGATCTAAGGATCTTAATCTTTCTATCTAACTGGTTCTCAGCTTCAGATTTATAGACCTTGAATCTGTCTAGAACTTCATCTTTGGTCTTAAGGAGATAGGTATAACAATACTTTGAATGATCATCTATAAAAGTGACAAAGTATTTTCTACCTCCTTGGGTTAAAACCCAATTGGAATCACAAACATCACTATGGATAAGTTCTAGGAGTTCAGAATCCCTATGGACAGATTTGAAAGGTAATCAAGTATGTTTGGCTTGAACACAGATATCACATTTGTGTTCATCATCTATAGGAGTCTTAGGTATAAGATCTAAGTTCATCATCCTTTTAATAGATCCTAAATCACATGACCTAGTCTACCATGCCAAACATTTGAGGATTCAACATTTGCAATAAAGAAAGAAATTGAACTTTTATTCATGGTACTTAAAATAAAGAGTCCATCTTTCACAAATCCTTTCCCCACAAACAAATCATTCTTAGAGAAAACTAATTTATTGGTCTCCATTACAATTTTGTATCCTGAGGCTACAAGGAGTGATCCACTAACAAGATTTCTTCTGACAGACGGCACATGAAACACATCATGAAGAGGTAGAATTTTCCCTGATGTCATCTTCAAATCTATTATTCCTCTTCCTACAATTTGTGCCGTTGAGCCATCTCCTAGAGTCACGCCTCCTCCACCTAATTCCTGATAGGTTGAAAAATAGAAACGATCAAATAAAACATAAACATTAGCTCCAGAATCCAACAACCAATCATCAGAATGGAAAGACATGTTTACTACAGGTTGAAAGCTTACAGACCTGAAGGAGCTGGAAGACCCATTCAGAATCATGTTAGCCTCTGGCTTGCCTTTTTCCTTGAAGGAATTCTGGATAGGTTCTTTCTTCCTTTGGAAGCAGTTGATGGCTGTATGGTTGGTTCTACCACATACAAAACAAAATCTTCTTTGATCCTGAGTCTGACCAAAGTTTCTAGGTTTTTGGGGTTGAGAGTTTTGGTGGTGATGGTTTTGGTGAGGAGGTTGAAAACTCTGCTTCTTTTGAAGGAGTTTTTCTTGGATTTGAGATGCTTGTTTGACTTAGGTTTTACATGACTTTCTACAAGGTTTACCCTAGCTGTGACATTTGACCTAGCTTTGGTCTTGGACCTATATTCCTCTTCTGTTCTAATTCTGTATAGAGCTTGAGGGTATGTAATAGATCCTTGTAGATGTAGTAGGTCATTTGCCACTTTAGACCAAGAGAGAGGGAGTTTGTCTATCAAACATCCTATTTTGTGTTCAGTGGAAAAGAATAATCCCTTGGCTTGAACATGTCTAAGGTGTTCTTGAAATTCATGAATTTGGTCATTGATAGTTTTGTTATCTACCATGACATATCGGTTGAATGTGGAAGAATTAAATCTATCAATTCCAGCATCATCACAACCATATTCATCTTCCAAAGCATCCCAGAGTTCTTTAGCGCTTTTATACTCAAAAAATATGTCGTAGAGTGACTCCGACATAGCGCTTAAGATTCTGTGGAAGTAGTCGTAGTCAATTTCCTTAGGGGTCTTAGGTTTAGAGGAGGATGATGATTTGGATACCCCTACGTCAGACTCAGTCTCATCAAAATCATTTGAGATGGGTGTTGACCCATCAATGGCTGAAATTAGGCCTAAAGTGGTAAGCCAAAATTTCATCTGGCTCTGCCACCTTGAAGTAGGTGCCATTGAATTTAGCAGGCTTTGTAGAAAATGTCTCTTCCTTGGAAGTCATATTTTCTAAAGTCTGTAAAAATATTATTCAATAAGATGGCTTTAAACTAAAATTAACAATTAAAATGATTTTAGTAATAGACCTTTAAAATTTTAGTTTTTCAAGTTTTGATAAGGTTGGATTAGCTGTAGGGTCGGATCCCAGCAAGTGGAGGTTCACTAGGAACACTTAAGCACCGGTCGCTTAGACGAATTTTTGTCTTGTTAACAGAAGGGCCCTTTCGGCTTGTTCCCAAACAAATCTTAACTTTAGAACTTTAAAATTAAAGAAATTTTATTAAATTAATTAATTGTTTGATTTAGCAAAAATTAAAATATTGAGTAAAGACAACTAGTATTGACAAAATGTACTAACACAATAATATTTGTCTAAGATGTCAATTTAGCCAATAATGATAATTTATTACTAGTATGACAAAAATTCCAGAGGGTTCAAAGGATTTGTTTCAACAACATAACGACAATATTAAATAGGCAACAAGTTTTCCAGAGAGTTCAACACTTTAACAGTACAATCTAATTAAGAGGTTTGTTCGAAAGGCTTGTTAATAGTGCAATAAAAATTAACAAAATTGTTTAACAAAATTGTGAAGTTAACATTACAAAAATTTTCTTAACAACTTGTTAAGGAGACCAATATGTAATGAACAGTTATATATGTGATGACAACTTGTTATATAACAGAATATTAAATATGTTGTATATGTGATGACAACAATATTAATATATTATATAACAGAATAGCTATATAACAGCAAACAGAGGATTTTTGAGATTTTCGTAAAAGGTTGTTGACAAAGCAAATGTTGTAACAGCAACAAATTTATTTATATGTACACACAATTGACTTTATAATTAGAACAAATAAGTCACTTCCTATGCTTACAAAATTTGTATGCAAGCACTTTATATGCTTTCTAATAGCAAGCTTTCTAACAGGAACAAATGTAATGATTATTTTGGCAGCAAACAAATGTAGAGACAGCAACCACTTTGTGGCAAAAAACAGTTTACGGCAACAATCAGATATTTTCGTACAAAAAATTTATAACAAAAAATAATATTGTAAAATGGATTATCTCTTAGAATGTTAGAATTTTTTCAAAAATTTCGGATTAAAATCTGCAAAAAAATAAATTAAATTAAAAATTACCGGCCTCCGGAAAAGTCGCGCACGAAGTACTGCCCTAAGAGATAATCCGGGTCTATGTGCAGACTGGATCCGAACGCTGCTAGTGGTAAAATCTCCGCTTCACCGGAATCTCTTTGCCGCACACGACGTAGAGAGAGCGACCCCGACTTAGCTCTGCCCAGAGCAACAACGAAGCAACAGAAATTCGAGAACGACAAAAATTGGAGAGAGTTTCTGTAGAGGAGATTGTTTTATGTGTGTCTGAAGGAGGAGAATGGAGCTCAATATATAGGCAGCTCTATATCCCAAAAAAATGAATGATGTTTAATGAGAAATCATTGATATTGAAAGCTATTAAAAAAAAAATTAAGGGAGAGTGAGCTGTTGGAAATATGCCAACGTGCAAAAAAGAAACTTGATTTTTTGTACAGCTATACAACAGTAAGTATACTGAATTACTGATAGCAATTAATCCTTTCTTTGTTGTTGTGCCAATATCCTTAAGCTAAAGTGGCTAAAGTGTGAGACATCCTCTCCGGTGATTGTGAATTCGCGGTACAAAAGGAACAATTAACTTTCAGTGGAAAATTAATTGGTGCCAACAATGCGGGTGCGAGCCATGCACAGGTGTGGACTTTTGGATCGAGTATGGGACCTACGGGCCAAGTATGTGTCCTTCGGAGCTGAGTTGTATGCACCTTTCAGGGTAGTGGTTGTGTTAGGACTATCTCATCACGGGTAACCCTAATAGATTGAGTCTATAAGTGGCTTTAGTTGAATAAGATTATAGAGGATTCAACATGGATAAATTTTTTTTGGACGAAAGAGCTTGGCAATGGAAATATCGTGAAGTTTTGACTTACAAATTTGGACACGCACCGTTGAAATATATTAATATAAGCCTGAGGATCCTGATATATATATCTTAGGCCGAGATAGGCAGGAATAAGGTGAGTGAGAATACGGAAAATTGCATGTAGAGCAAAAAACTTTGCTGAAATTACTGTCATAGCACAAAGTTTGCAAAAAATACATTTCGAGAACCAAAATGCCCATCAGATGGACGTAATTAATGACTACAAAAAAAAAAATGTATTAAGAAAAATGCTCATCGGAATGACATTTTTGCACAAAAAATGCCCTTATGGTCGGTGTTTCTTTAACATACTAAATAATTTTGGATTAAAAAAATCAAATTCTGCACCGAAAATGTCCATCTGAAGGGCATTTTTTTGCACAGGAAACGTCCTTCGGATGGCTGGTCGGTCAGAGCGCAGGGTGTAGCGACTTGGAACATCATGGTTCATCGTGGAGCAGCAAAGTCCAACGGGGCAGTGCTCTAGCGCGACCAGTGCTCCTACTGGACCTGGGTTACAGCGTGGAGGCTCCCGCTGGACCTAGGGTCCAACATGGAATATGCATTCGCTGGACCTAGCTTCCTGGAACTGAGGTCTAGCGTGACTATTTCGGTTTGCTTCAGCATGGGCATTCAGCTTCGTAATCGTTAATTTAGTGGAGGTTACTGAATTTACTGTCCATAATGAACAGTTATGGTTGCTAGGGGTTATCTTCCAATATATCATGAGGTTTCAAAACGGCTAAAAGTGAGCCGTCTAAGCCGTAATTATATCATGGTCCATTTTATTTTTAAAAAAATTATGTAAAAATTTGTTGAAATTTTTTTAAATTTGTTATATATATTCAACATGTGGAATTGAACTCAACAAAATAAGAAATACCTCTCATCTTAACCACATGAGTTAGAAGGAAATTTGACTATAATTGGATACTATTCGTATTATGCGTACAAAGCACATGCATTTACTAGTATATTATATAGTCTTTGCTCTTGGTAGAGACTCGAGAATATAAGCATTGGGAGGAGAGTTTGCAGCAACATAGAAGCTACGAAGTATTGTTCGAGCGAAGTCCAGTTCCGAGATGACAAAAGAGCATTCTAGAAGTTCAAATCGTTGAACTTGTTGATTACTGGAAGCATATTGACAAAAAATGATCGAATTTTGCTTTGAGTAATTGTGATTTTCATCACCCCAGCAAGAATTTCTTCCTCCACAGTTTCTTGTTGTAGCAACTTTGTTGCATTGTTTTTCAAGTTTTATTACAAGTTTGTAATATTTCATTTTTACAATTTATTCGAAAGTTGTACAATTTTCTGTAACCGTAGTAATAGCACGACCCTGCCTCTCGATCACTGAGATCACCGCAACGTCTCTCCATCCATGTGGCTTCTCTCCATCCATGTGGCGCCACGTAGGACCTCAACCTTCGCGACAATAGTACATGATCATCGATGAGTCAAGGATGGCCATCAATTCTAGTCGGGAGTGCCCTCATCCTCCTAAGGGGGTTGGGACCTCACACCCACTCTTTTCAGGTAATAGCCGTAACTGATGGAGGCTGCATAAAGTTTGCCGGAGTTTCTTCCTGCAAACTTGAACCAATCTCCGATCCAAAAAACTCAGGTGGCTGTCGATCATAGGTATGGCCAGGAATCATTCTAGGAGTCGTTATCCATGAACTTCCCTATGACAATACAATATTCTCTCCACAAGAATTTCTTCCTTCCCGGTGCTGGCATTTGTATTCGATTCAAGCTGCTCAATTTGCTGACCGATGACCACCGGAAGTAAAAGAGGACGGCAATGTAATGTATGCGACAGAACCAGCCAGCGCTGCTGGGGATGCAAATTGCAAAGAATATTTCGGTGGCCTCTGTTCTCGCCTGAATTGGCTCTTGTTTCCAAATTTCTTCTTCGTTGATTCTGTATGCAGTAGACAGCCGAAGAGAGGGAGAACCACTTTATGTTGGAGAAAGAAGATTTTAAGTTCATTATGCAAATAGCTCATGCTTTCGTGTGTTGAGATTTCGGTAAATTGTCACAACGTAAAATTGGCAACAGGGAGAGAATAATAAAGAATTTTGGAAGCGGAAGCAAATGAAGTAGTTGTTTAAGGCTATTTATAAGGGCACATCAATTTTTTATCAGTCGAGTCCGGATTGGGACTACTCAGGTTTGAGGAAAAATTACTCAGGATAGTTCATTTTTTTACTCATATGGCTGTCCCAATCCAACACCCCCAACCCCAATTTTGAATTTCATTTCCACATTTCACTCTCTCTTCAAAAATTCTAGTTTTCTTCTCTTCTTCTTCTCCACCATTTTCCTCCTCACCAAGCTACATCTTCTTCATCTTAACCCCTTCCCCAAGCTCTCATTTCCAATTCGATGGCACTCAAATGCTCTCTTCCCAAAACCCTAATTTTTCTCATATTCTTCTTGTAATGTTTATTACCAAAATCCAAGTATACATTATCATGATGAAAAATATATAATGTAATGTTTATTTTAATTATTTATAACCAATTTCATGATCGAAGTAAACCCGAACAACATTCGGCCAAGTCAACTTTAGGACTACCATAGTTTCTGACATACTAAATACTGTAGGACTGCAGAATTTGTGACAGTCATGATCTACATCAAGTGCATTCTAAGACTGTCACAATTTCTGGCATCCTAGAAGTATTAAGGACTGCCAGAAATTGTGGCAGCCCTGATGTACAACAAGTGCATTTCAGACTGCCACAATTTCTGGCTTAGAAGTATTGAGGACTGCCAGAAATTGTGGCAACTAAAATAGATTTAAAATCTGAGTTTTTTTAAATAGATTTAAATAGATCTAAAATTTTGAATTAAATTTTTTCTAGATTTAAAAGATTGAAATAAAAATTGAGATACTTATCTCTAAAATAGGATGGCCAAAATTAGATTATTTGTTAATTAAAAATTGAGAGATTTATCTATAAGATAGATTTAAAATTGATAGATTTATCTATGAAGATTTATTAATGAAAAAAATTGAGAGACTTATCTCTAAATATATTTATACCTAAAATGAATTCTTTTGGACGGTCATGACTGTCAAAATTTCTGACAGTCCTATCCACTACAGGACTGCTAGATATTGGGCAGTCCTAAAATGGACTTGCTGTCCAAATTTCTGGCAGTCCTATAATTATTTTGGACTGACAAAAATTGTGGCAGTCCTACGTCGACTTGGTCGATTTTAGGACTGCTAAAATAGGATTTTGTCGGCCGGTGAGTTAACCGAGACTGATTTACAAAGAATGTCGTGTTCACCCACCTTGTACATTGTTTGTTCACCACCAATATTAGGTTTCTACCAATATTAGATAAGTACATTATGAGTAGCTAATGGGTGCCATCGAAATTGGAAATGAGAAGGAAACTAGAGTTTTGATGGAGATGGTGAGATGAAAACGGTGGAGAAGAAGAAGATGTTGAGAAGAAAATCCATCCACATTCTAATTCTTGTTCTTGTTCTTCTTGTTCTTGTTCTTCTTGTTCTTGGATGTGTTGAGGAAAAAGACGAGCAAAAATAAAAGAAGACTTTTATACCTAAAAATGGATAGCGTGAGTAATTTTTTCAATGGCAAACTTGTAAATAAATCAAAGTTTAGTTGGACTAGCCTGATCAAAAATGATGTGCCCTTATAAATAGCCTTGTTTAAATAGAGATGCAGATGGAGCAACCTATCATCCTTTTCCTTGTTCAACCGAAATGACTGGTAGCGAGTGTGATTCAGAAAGTGTACCTAACAGTTGTTTGCTGGTTAATGGGAGGACTGACCAACGGATTGACATTTTCAAAAATCCTAGAGGAACTCATGAGTTCTTAAGTTTTTAAAACTCATCATCGACAAACCATTGGATTGCATGTCTCATCCCTTGAATTGTTTTAAGGGCTAATAGAAAAAGTCAAAAGACAACTGGATTGATTTTGTTTTGAACAGACCTTGCTGGAACCTTTCTGCAATACAAGGAAAATACTCTCTAAATGGTGTTTTCACCTTATAAATACAATCTTTTACTATTATCATACCAAATTGCTAAACCTTTTGCGTTTATCCGAAATGGTCACTTTTTTCATATTGTAACAGTCAAAAACTGGTGGACAAATTTGAACTTTCTAGTATCTTTTGAGAGCTTGTTGTTCTGAATTTTCCTCCAAGTCGACAGGCAAAAAATACTTCTTGCAGAATTTTCGTACGACATCCTCTGTGCCAAATCAAATCCAGGATTCTAATTAGCATTCCTGCTAGCTAACATATCTCCGAGTGTGGAATACATGCATGGTTGAATCCATGCATTCGACGTGGATGGGGAACATGCATGGTTGATCAGTTATATCATGAATAGGTGGATAGGAAAACACAATTTAAACCTTTTTACTGGCTTCTTCTACCTAAGCCTGTCAGTGTCAAGATAACCATGGTAAAGGGGAATTCTCAAGTGATTCAAATTAGTACTATATATAATTTTGTCACTATCAGGACCCACAATTCGTGGTTAGGACATATATGGTTAAGAAACTTGGCTTGTTTGACCAACTAATGGCATTACTTAAGCATTTCAGTGTCATGATCGTAATTGAGCGGATTCTCAAGAGAATCAAGATTTGACAAGAATCGTATCTAATTCAAATCATATACAGAGACCTGGGTAATTTATACTTTTTTTTTTTTTGCCTTTGTTCCACGTTTTTATAGGGTGGTTAATGGAAGAAGGAAACCAAACATAACACATTTCTAAGAGGGATTATATAGAAAATATTGCAGATAGTACTAAGTACTAACATGATAAATTATATGCATGATCAATTTCATCATAATCTATTTGGTAGAAGATAATTTTTTTTTTTTCTTTAGCAGACGGAGAAGTTTGAGTTGCAGTGGGGACTGAGTGCTGAAGATTTGGGATGCGACGTCACCTATGTTGCAGGGGCACATGATAGTGGTGTCCGTATCCATATCTTGTCCGTACCAGTATGTGTGTCCGTATTTATACAACTTACATGACTACTTTTATACCCGTATATGTGACCGTACTCATGCAACATAATGTCAGTACCCCGTGTCGTGTCCGTCTCCGTGTCTGTATGACTATTCATGTAACATAGGGCATCACCATGGAAGAAACTAAAGTGAAGGTTTTGAATTGGCATGGAAAGGAAAGTACTTAGGCAAGATGGTCAATAAAGAACTCTGGAGGAAGCAGAAATGAAGTTTTATGATAAAACCTACACAGTGACGACAAGGGAACAAAGACCAATTTTGACTTTCCCTAGTGTATTTTGGAATTTCTAACACATATCACGACCTAGGATTCATGGGTTGTCAGTGCTTTCAAGGTTTTATAGAGAGGTAGCTAACCTGTATATTGCTGACAACAATTGGCTTTCTACCGACTCTTCTTTGATTAATTACCAATGTCAAAACTTCTATTTATTTGCATTTCAACTTGGGCTTGTTTGACGGTGTAGTCTGTTGGGTTTGTAGCCTTTTGTTTTGATTTTTAGTCCCACATCGGCTAGAAAGGAATGTGTATCTCCACATATATGAGTCTTTTCTCTTTATGGAGATGCACATGTAGTGCACATGGGTGTGTGCCATGTGGATTAATTATTAATGGTATAAAGGCTTAATCAACAATTAAGAAGCTGTAAGCTTTTTGCTCTTGGAAATTTATTTCCATATGAGCTAAGCCCCGTTGGGAATTAGCGATTCGGACTCGGACTCGGGCTCGGGTTCGGGCTCATGAGGCGTAATGTGGCGTTTTGTTGGCGCACTTTGCACTTAGCACATTGCGCGACCACGTTGCGCGGCCCGTTACGCGAGCCCAGTTACGCTGGCCCAGTTACGCAGCTCAGTACGCAGCCCAGTACGCGCAGTGTGCGCAGCGTGCGTAGAGTGCGCAGTGTGCGCAGCGTAGCAGTGTGCGTAGAGCGCGTATGTGCATATGGCTGGCTGCATATTAGAGCGAGACGGTTGCAGCAGTTGCTGCACGTTCAGGAGTGGTTCTGCCACTACCCTGAAGTTCAGGCAACTGCTTGGCAACCGCCCGTGGGCTATATATGCAGGTTCTCTCCTCTCTCTGAGTTAGGGAGTAATCAGAATTCCAGGAAGAAAAACTCTAAGTGTTCTTTAACACAACAGAGTAGTGAGCGTGTTCTTTAACACAAACACTAGTACTTTTTAGTACGCGTGGGTTCTGTTACTTCAGAAACAGAGAGAGAAGAGTAGAGCCATTGCCAGAGGAGTTCGTCGTCTTCCGAGGAGTCAGAAGAGCAGGAGTGTTCTAAGGTTTTCCGTCAACCTTGCTGGTTCCTGGAAGCTGTTCGCAGGGGGCGAATAAAGCTTTGAGCAACGGTGATAATTCACCCCAGCATTTCCATCTCTCGCCTGTCATCCTTCTGTTGCCTTTAGCAGTTCTGTCAGTATCTTCTTTTTAGAAGGCACTACTGCCAGTTTGCTACGATCACGAAAATCTCTTTAGATTATTCGTGTATTACGATATCTTTTTAGATCTCGTAATTTTGCAGAATCCTTCTGGATCTCTGTTGCAAAACCTTCTTTAAGGAATTGCATTTGAAACGTTGTCTTTACAACTGTTTCATATTCTCTGTTTTCCATCGAAAAATTGTGCCCCGGCAATAACAATCTCAAAGCTTTATTGCTACGATGGTAAACATTAATGTTTTACTCCTAAACACTGACTTCTGTAAGTTAGAGAAGTTTGATGGAGAGCATTATCAAGTCTGGAAGAGGAAGGTTTATCTCACTTTTCAACTCAGAGACGTTGATCACGTGCTGCTTGAAGAGGAACCTACCGTTCCAGATACTGGGTCTGCTGCCGCAATCTCTGCGGCTACTAAACTTCAGGCCAAGTGGAGAAGGGAGAATAGCATTTGCAGGTTGCTTATCCTGAATGCTATGGAGGATTCCCTAGCAGAATCCTATTCTAAGAAGAATATCGCTAGAGACATATGGGAGTCTCTAGAAAAACTCTACGAAGAAGACAAGAACCGCAGTAAAATATTTGTGGTTGAAAAATATCACAAGTGGTTCTTTGAGGACGAAAAGTCTATTCTGCCGCAGGTAAAGGAGTTCCTGAAACTGCGACAGAAGCTGGAAGACGAGGCGATGCCCCTCCCCGACAAGTTTGTTGTTGGTGGGATTGTCTCAAAGCTCCCCACTAGGTGGAGCAAGTTCTATGCAAACATGCATAGGAAGAAGTTGGAGATCACCCTTGAAGATCTCCTACAGAAAATTTATGTTGAGGACCAGATGCGGGCTCAACTGAAGGTGGACACACTGTCCAAGCAATTGGCTAACGCCAATCTGGTTCAGACCAGAGAACCAAAGGGAAAGCAAGCAGCTTTCCACAGCAAGAAGAAGAACCCTGACAATCTAAAAGTCAAGGGAACTTCTATCAAGAAAAAGAAGCCAAAGTCAGAAATGCCTTGCTTCAAGTGTGGCAAGAAGGGCCACTTTAAGAATGAGTGTAAAGCAAAGACCAAGCAATCAGAGCAAGGAGAGCCTAGTAAGGTATCTATGATCACTGACGTAATTGCTATGATGCACAGGTTGATGCAGTAAGGGCTGACTCTGACTGGTGGGTAGACACTGGAGCCTCCTGCCATGTCTGCTCCAGTAAGGAGTGGTTCACCACCTATAAACCTACTTCTGAAGTGGTTATGATGGCGAACCAAGCACAAGCTGAAGTGCTCGGGATCGGGACGGTGGTGTTGAAGCTGACTTCGGGGAAGTCTCTGACGCTTCAGGGCGTAAAGCACGTACCTGCAATCGCCAAGAACCTGGTCTCAGGAGGCCTACTCTGCAATACAGGCCTCAGGATGGACATCAATGCTGGCCAGATGGTGATGTCTATCAAGGGAACATATTTTGGGAAAGCTTTTTATACCGAAAGAATGTTCAAGATTCAGCTTGTAAATCAGTCCAATGTAATTAATGTAATTAATGAAGTCACTCATTCTGCTTATACTCTTGAGTTGTGGCATAATAGGCTAGGACATGTTCATTGTAAACGAATAAACAGAATGTCTAGTCTAGGACTTATCTCCAAATGTGGGGGTAAGGTAGAGAAATGTGAAGTTTGTGCTCAAACGAAGATCACAAGGAAACCCTTTCCTCGGGTTAATCGAAGTACAGATCTTCTGGAGTTGGTTCACTCCGATATCTGTGACTTCAAACAGTTCTCTACAAAGGCCGGGATGAAGTATTTCATAACCTTCATCGATGACTTCTCAAAGTATGCGTTCGTCTACTTGCTGAAGGCTAAAGACGAAGCATTCGAGAAGTTCAAGGAGTTCAGAGCCGAAGCTGAGCGGCAGACTGGACAACAACTCAAAAGGATAAGAAGTGATCGAGGTGGGGAGTACAGGTCTCATGAATTTGCATCGTTCTGTAAGGAACATGGAATTGTCAATGAGACTACGGCTCCGTACTCTCCTCAATCAAACGGAGTAGCAGAGAGGAAGAACAGAACGTTAACAGAAATGATTAACTCAATGTTGTTGACTGCTGGTCATCCTAAGTGCTACTGGGGAGAAGCTGCATTGACGGCCACTTTTATTCTAAATAGGGTGCCTCATGCAACTTCTGACATTACTCCTCATGAACTCTGGTTCAAGGTCAGACCAAACTTGAATGTCATTCGAGTGTGGGGGTGTTTGGCATATGTCAAGCTTCCAGATCTAAAGATTCAGAAGCTTGGGACAAGGACTACAAAGACGATCTTCTTGGGGTATGCCGAGAAGAGTGATGCTCGGAGATTTATTGATATTGAGTCAAATTATATCATTGATTCTCGCGACACAGAATATTTTGAAGACAAATTTGCAAGGCACAAGAATATTGTTCTTGCGGATGTTCCGGAGAACAATGAGGGTGCGCAAGAAACTGAAGTCTTCAATGAAGATGTGGTCCAAGAAGATGCTGTTGTTGAAACAACGGTTGAACCAGAACAAGCTGAGCCGTCAGCTAAGCGTGTGAGGAGGCCGAAGGACTTCGGAAGTGACTTTGTCACCTATCATGTGGAAGCAGATCCGCTTACCTGTGATGAGGCGATGAAGACCAGAGACGCTGTTTTCTGGAAGGAGGCGATTGACAATGAGATTGATTCCATCACCTCAAATAACACTTGGGTGTTGGTTGATCTCCCTGAAGGAGCGAAACCTATCGGATGCAAATGGATCTTCAAGAAGAAGATGAAAACAGACGGAACTATTGACAAGTTCAAGGCTAGGTTGGTAGCCAAGGGATTTTCTCAGAAGCAGGGGATTGACTATTTTGACACGTATGCTCCAGTAGCCCGGATGACCACCATCAGAATGTTGATTGCTCTCGCAGCAATACATAAGATGGTGATACATCAGATGGATGTGAATACGGCTTTCCTAAATGGCGAGCTGACTGAAGAGATTTACATGCAACAGCCAGAGGGATTTGTCATCAAGGGTCTTGAAGACAAAGTCTGCAAGTTGGTAAAATCCTTGTACGGTCTTAAACAGGCTCCCAAGATGTGGCATGAGAAATTTGACAAAGTTATAAGGTCAAATGGCTATATGGTCAGCGATACGGACAAGTGTGTTTACACGAAGTTCGCTGATGGAAGAGGTGTGATCGTTTGTCTGTATGTGGACGATATTCTTATCCTAGGTAAGGATATTAGCTGTGTCACTGAGACAAAGAAGTTCATCTCTAGCAAGTTCAGTATGAAGGACTTGGGGGAAGCTGATGTGATCTTAGGGATCAAGATCATCCGGACAGACACTGGACTAGCGCTGTCACAGTCTCATTATATTGAGAAAATGATCACTCGTTATGGGTATCGGAATCTTCCAGGGATCGATACGCCGTACAGGTGTGATCTGAAGCTGAAGCCTAATTCAGGGGAAAGCGTCAGACAGTTGGAGTATGCAAGCGTAATGGGAAGTTTGATGTATGCTACTACTGCCACAAGGCCTGACATAGCTTTCGCCGTGGGAATGCTGAGTCGTTTCACGAGCAACCCAGGTGCTGAACACTGGAAAGCTGTGAAACGGGTTATGAGATATCTCAAGAATACTCAGACATATGCACTGTACTACAGCGGAGATCCGCAGGTAGTGGAAGGCTTCAGTGATGCCAGTTGGTGCTCAGAGGTGGAGAGCGAGAGGTCCACAGGTGGATACATTTTCACAATGGGTGGAGCTGCTATATCGTGGAAGTCGAAGAAGCAGACTATGCTCTCGCGGTCATCCATGGAATCTGAGTTCTTTGCACTAGATACCGCAGCCGAGGAAGCAGAATGGCTTCGGGAGCTCATGTATGATCTTCCATTGGTTGGAGCGCAAATACCGGCGATACCGATATACTGCGACAACCAGGCGACTGCGGCGGTGGCATCAAATAACCTCTTCAACGGAAAGAAGAGGACTGTGCGGTTAAAGCACAGGGCAGTACACGATCTTATCAAGAGAGGTGTTATTGCAGTGATTGATGTTCGGAGTCAGGAGAACCTGGCGGATCCGTTCACCAAGGGCCTCAAGCGCCAGCTGGTCAATGACACAGCTTGTAAAATGGGCTTGAAGGCATTCTGATATTGGATTTTTGTATTCCTACCATAAAGTTTTATGCTAATAGTTCAAAGATTTATCTACTAGGCATCTAGCTTTTGGTTCAAGGGAGGACCACTAATCGGAAGAATATCAGGAACGGTGGGTACATGTTCTATTGGACATGGAGAGGTTACGGACGTATAACCACTATTGTCTGCTATTGTTTTCTGCGGAAAACGGTTCCTGTGGGAAGGTTGGCTTAATTGCCTTAATGAGTTCTCAGGCAGAGTGAATGCCTGGAGTGCTTTACAGGAAGCACGGTAGAGCAGCACTACAAAGAGTGAAACTCCATGCTACAGTGGGGTGACTCCACAATGAGGTTCCTATATGTGGGGTGCTGCCCAGGAATAGGATAAAGCCTCGGCTTTGCAGGCCAAGTCACAGCGGCGTAGCACCGCAAATAGACAGTTAGCCTAATGTTGTATATTAAATATAAAGAGGGGTGTAGTCAGCACTACAAAGAGGAGGAGTTCCTCATGTTACAGTGGCACGACACCACCATGAGGTACCCGGTTAGGGATAAAGCCTCGGCCTTGCAAGCCATGTCGTTGCAGCGTAACACCGCAAAGGAGCCTAAGGCTTCATGCTGGGTAGTTTGGCACTACAAAGAGGCGGTTGCCTCATGCTACTGTAGTATGACACTACGATGAGGTTCCCGGTACGGGGTAAGGCCTCGGCTTTAAGCCATGTCATAGCGGCGTAGCATCGCAAGGGAAGTGCAAAGCGCTTCATGCCATGTCTCTTTATAATGAACTCACCTATAGTGTATGACAGAGATATCAGGCCGTCTCTTGAGGGTAAACTTGTAGACACCCAAAATTATACACTGAAACCAGGCTGGCACAGGGCCTTTAATGTGTAGCCAGAAGCACATGTAACTACATTATGTGAGTGAAAAGAATTTCAGCTATGATGCAGAATTCAAGGCTTAGTCCATTCTTGTATTATAGTTTGATTTTTGACTCACGTGGGAAGATTCAAGTCTTAAGTGGCATCTATCCTAAAAGCATAGTGGACAGTTACTGTGGAGAACACTCGTACTCGTATATATAGAGATATACGGGGGATTGTTGGGTTTGTAGCCTTTTGTTTTGGTTTTTAGTCCCACATCGGCTAGAAAAGAATGTGTATCTCCACATATATGAGTCTTTTCTCTTTATGGAGATGCACATGTAGTGCACATGGGTGTGTGCCATGTGAGATTAATTATTAATGGTATAAAGGCTTAATCAACAATTAAGAAGCTGTAAGCTTTTTGCTCTTGGGAAATTTATTTCCATATGAGCTAAGCCCCGTTGGGGCTTAGCGACTCGGACTCGGACTCGGGCTCGGACTCGGGCTCAAGGGCTCATGAGGCGTAATGTGGCGTTTTGTTGGCGCACTTTGCACTTAGCACGTCAGCATCGTCGCTAGGCGCATAGTGCGCTTAAGTTGCGCTCGTTGCGCGAGCCACTTGCGCGACCACGTTGCGCGGCCCGTTACGCGAGCCCAGTTACGCTAGCCCAGTTACGCAGCTCAGTACGCAGCCCAGTGTGCGCAGTGTACGCAGTGTGCGCAGCGTGCGTAGAGTGCGCAGTGTGCGTAGAGCGCGTATGTGCATATGGCTGGCTGCATATTAGAGCGGAAACGGTTGCAGCAGTTGCTGCACGTTCAGGAGTGGTTCTGCCACTACCCTGAAGTTCAGGCAACTGCTTGGCAACCGCCTCGTGGGCTATATGCAGGTTCTCTCCTCTCTCTGAGTTAGGAAGTAATCAGAATTCCAGGAAGAAAAACTCTAAGTGTTCTTTAACACAACAGAGTAGTGAGCGTGTTCTTTAACACAAACACTAGTACTTTTTAGTACGCGTGGGTTCTGTTACTTCAGAAACAGAGAGAGAAGAGTAGAGCCATTGCCAGAGGAGTTCGTCGTCTTCCGAGGAGTCAGAAGAGCAGGAGTGTTCCAAGGTTTTCCGTCAACCTTGCTGGTTCCTGGAAGCTGTTCGCAGGGGGCGAATAAAGCTTTGAGCAACGGTGATAATTCACCCCAGCATTTCCATCTCTCGTCTGTCATCCTTCTGTTGCCTTTAGCAGTTCTGTCAGTATCTTCTTTTTAGAAGGCACTACTGCCAGTTTGCTACGATCACGAAAATCTCTTTAGATTATTCGTGTATTACGATATCTTTTTAGATCTCGTAATTTTGCAGAATCCTTCTGGATCTCTGTTGCAAAACCTTCTTTAAGGAATTGCATTTGAAACGTTGTCTTTACAACTGTTTCATATTCTCTGTTTTCCATCGAAAAATTGTGCCCCGGCAATAACATAGTCTAGTAAAAGTCCAATTACATGAAATTTCCCTTTTCTAGCTCTTCTTTGATAGTGTTGGTAAACTAAGTATTAACCACACCAACTTCATACCAGTAATATTACATTAAAGATAGTTTGATTCAGTGTAGATGTGAATCATTCCTGCTTCTACAATGGGATTAAGAACAATTATCAAAGAGTCAAATGAGATATTAGAATTCTCCTCCACAAATTGAGATCTACACTCAACTACAAAGTAGAAACAGAAGAAGAAGTTTAACAATACTCGATAACTTCAACATGTAAAAAACTTACACTTGCTTTCAATGTAGCACTCCGCCTCCCACAGGAAAGACCCAAAAGCCACTGCCTCAAGAACCAACATCGCAAGCCCGGAGGAACCAATCCCAGAAGCCAATGCACTCATTGCCGAATCCCCAAACAGGGCCTTCTCGTGCTTTCCGATCAACGACATTGCCTCCTCGGACCTCACCGTGGCGAACCTCCGCAACGTCTCTTCGTCCAGGCCCCTAATATACGCCCTCAGCCCGTACGACAGGTTATCGAGATCGTCTTCCTCGTCGTCGCAGTCGTACAGTATCGCCGACTCCACGTCCCCAACGTGGACGGTAGGGAGGGTGTCCATCTTTTTCTCCAGCTGGAACCTCTCGTCCACTCGTTTCAAATAGTAGCCGAACTTGACGGAGGCGGAGTAGAGCTTCCCGAGCCTGAGCTTGCCGGGGTGGGCGCCGAATTTGTCTTGAACAAACGTGAGGTGTCCCTCAATCATGTCCATGGCGTCGTCTGTGTGGGCGGCTTCGAGCTTGTGCCTGTCCTCTTCTTGGTAATCAAGTTGGCAAGTGGGAATCATTGTGATCATGCGTATGCTATTTTCGGTGAACTTGTGCACGATGATGCAGTAGAGTATCTCTTCGAGATTGTCGTGACGGTCGGCGGCTGCAGCGTCCGCTTCGAGTCTGTCGAGTTGTTGGTCTATTGTGGATGGGAGTAGATGGGGATGGGCTGTTAATGTGTGCAGTAGAAGTTTTCCTGATGGGGATTTGAGTTGGAGCGGAGCCATTGCTTGTGGTGGTGGTGGTGGTGGTGGTGGTGGTCTGTTACAGGGGGAGTAGGCCTTGACAAATTTGGGAATAATTGGGATTTCTGCTCTAATTTTGAGTTTGGTAAAAGAATTAGAAGACCTCAAATTAAGAGATGGTGAGAGGAACCTGAGAGAGGATGAGGATGATGATGGGAACACAGCTACCACACCACTCTTCAAGCTACAAACCTTCATATTCATCTTCCTTCTTTCTTTCTCTTTCTTTCTCTTTCTTTCTAGTGAATTAATTTCACAGATAAAGAAGACTGATAAGAGAGAAAGGGAGGCGGCACTTGAAATAAGAAGGGTTGGGGGTGGTGGCGTCTTGTA
This sequence comes from Iris pallida, assembly GCA_029216955.1. Taxonomy (NCBI): domain Eukaryota; kingdom Viridiplantae; phylum Streptophyta; class Magnoliopsida; order Asparagales; family Iridaceae; genus Iris; species Iris pallida. The sequence continues at coordinate 20,308,822 of JANAVB010042617.1, forward strand.
CCAAATGATATACCTAGCTTGTGTAACTAGTCTTTTTATTTGGACCACTAACATCACTTTCACTTTTATCATCTTTTTCTTGTACCAAATGATAGCCCCTAGTTTGTTTAACTAACCATTTTTGGTTGGACCACTAACATCACTTTCTCTCTCTCTCTCTCTCTCTCTCTCGATTTTAAAGAAGACTCGAGGAACTCTAACTTTTTCTTTATCGTTTTCACAAAATTATTTACTTATTACCTAATAGTATGATCCGCCTGTAATGGTACCAAACAAAATTTATAGCTTAATATGAGGTAGATTAGACTTATCTTTGATGATAGAAAAATATATATGAGATAGATTATAGCTATCCTGTTCAGCATTTAACTCAACCTTCCTTATTTTACGAGACGGTGCATTGGTACGACACTACTCTCGCTATTATATTCAGTTGTGGTTCTCATTGTTGTGTGGTTGATGTTTGTTAACTTAGACACGTGAATGATCATGGGGGTCGGTTCCTACCTTTTGTCCTTGTTTGGTTAAAGGTAGGAAATCAGTCCTATTGTCTATTCACGGATCTTCGTCTCGTATTTTTGTCATTCACGTTGGACTTTCTTTGTGGTACTTGTTGCTTGGGGTTCTGACTCTACTGGTTTTGTATGGCCAGGTTTCCTAGTTGGACCCAAGGATCTACCGTCACATTCACTGAATGGCTTGCAGTTGGAGGATTGCAGCTCATGATAGCTTGTTGCTTGGGGTTCTGACTCTACTGATTTTGTATGGTCAGGTTTCCTAGTTAGACCCAAGGATCTACTGTAACATTCACTGAATGGCTTGCACTTGGAGGATTGCGGCTCAGGATAGCTAGTTGCTTGGGGTTCTGACTCCACTGGTTTTGTATGGCCAGGTTTCCTAGTTGGACCCAAGGATCTACCGTCGCATTCACTGAATGGCTTGCACTTGGAGGATTATGGCTCAGGATAGCTAGTTGCTTGGGGTTCTGACTCCACTGGTTTTGTATGGCTAGGTTTCCTAGTTGGACCCAAGGATCTACCGTCACATTCACTGAATGGCTTGCACTTGGAGGATTGCGACTCAGAATAGCTAGTGGATTACATTTATCTTCCACTTTATTTTGTACTTTCATTTTTGTGGTGTTTAGCCAAGAACATGTGTTATTCCTTATTTTTGTATTTTTGTTCCCTCCGTCTTTAGACGACGTAGGTGTATATTCTAGAACTATAGCTAGTTGTACATTTACATACATTTTTATATTTAGCTGATGTATCTTTTGAAATGTTAGCTTTCACATTTATACATGTATTTGTGTTTGGGGGACGCCATACCCATCGCATATATGATTTACTCTTTATTGCTTCTTGTGTTGATTGGATTGAGATATGATTTGTTTGACCTTAGGAGTCGTCAGTGGCATGCTAGAGCCTGTAGAAGCATGAAATTTTTCTAGTTCAAGGCACATGGTGGCTATGCGCTGAAGTACTTCTTCTCCTATGTGCCATATATTGAAGGAATGATTCTTCAAACAGTATATGCACCAGCTTTTGGAGTTTATGCGCGATTCTTCAAAGCAGTAAACTTTGAGACTATGCATCAAAGAACATGGGATGTGTACATGAAAGTCGAGTATTAAACTAAGCCGCATAGCCTATTTTGACATCCACATCGAAAGCTAAGCCATCTCGTACAGTATACAAATGACGGTTACAGTAAAAACATCAACGCTGACGTCCGCATAATTATTATATTTTATAATGGTCTATTATTAGTGGTATGCGGCAAGTTCTGTTAGCAGTATGCGACAACTTTATCAGCGATATGCCACATGTGTTATGTGGCCACACATTGCTCATTTTGCGAAGATCGTTGTAGAAGCAAGAAAATTATGGCGTGTAACCATTAGGCGTATAGTCATATGTCGGCTTCCCTTTTGAACCTTATGCATCATTCCCCCTGATCAGAACAATGAATTTTTATACAGCGGAGAAGAATCAACAAAGCGCATACCGTCAACAGGAGCATAGCTATTTCCCACCTAAAGATTGTTTTCCACTTGGAGATCGTGTACTATAAGACAACATTCTGTATGGCACATCCCAAAAAACTGAAGCCACGTGGCGGTTCATGTGTGATCTGTGTAAACGTCCATCCCCCACTAACTTTTAATGCCTACATGCCAACTCTAGTCCATCCGCCACTGAGACAGAAAATAATATACTTTTTGCCTATGTGCGTATAGACATTTCCAGTATTGCAATGCTATAAATAGAGGGATAGTGTCTTCCTCACGGACTAACAGACATATACATAGCCGACTTGCTGTCAAAATTCTGCGAGTGATACAGAGTTAGCAAGCTTTTGTAATTTTCGCATTAGATCGTCAACAAAGTAAAGAAGTCGACCGCTGACTAAATTTCATCGCCCAAACATAGAATCAATTTGTACTTAGAATTATTGTATAAGGATTTCTTTTATACTCCTTTTATTTTTCTGTAAAAGTTTTAATACAAAGGTTACACTTTTTATATCGGAACAAAATGGCGAATCTGTTAGGGACGACTTCCTCTACTAATGAGAAAGTGTAGCAAAATCCGAAGTCACGAAGATTGGTTATGTTCAAAAGATGCTGGTTGTACAATTCGACCAACAAGCCTACAAGGAGATGCTCTCTGGAAGCAATTTTGCTCCCGCTGCTAGGGTACAGAAGGTCAGTCGATCTCATAAGGTTTGGCTCCTGAAGGATCATAATGCTCTCCCCAATGCTCTTTCAAACTTCGCTGATGACAAGAGAAAAGCTCTGGCTGTAGATGGACAGAACAAAGTTCTGGTGGCGCATAACCTAGTGAAGGCTACTGCTACTGCCAATGAGGCAACCACAATGGGTGTATAAGAGTGTCTCTGTGCCTACTCGTGCTTCATCTAGCCTATCCATTAACCAGACTTTCATTAGCGCATTGAAAAAAAAATGTTGCCCAGACGCATAACAATGTTTATGCGTCTAAATAATGCTTTGTATATATGCAAGCTGGCGACTCTCGCTCGAAGTTCGGGAAAAAGAGTCTTCACCACTCGAGTCTTGGCAGAGGAAAACACTAAGATGCCACCGACTTGAGTGTTAGAAACTCTATCTTAAACAGAATCTTCTTCCTAATTACTCTTATGCGTCTGTCACTCCCTGTTCCCGCTATACGTATTTTTTTGTAGTATTCCTTTGTATGGTATCTGGTATTTGTAACTTGTGCACGTGTATCCTATATCACACATGATTATGGCATGTAACAGTATCTCATCGTGGAGTAGTGTGCTGCCCCTTGTCCTTATTTGGTTATAGGCATGATTCGCTGCTTCGATGATGGAATATAGTGGACTTTGTTGTGATCCAAATTTTTACTTATTTAATTATGTTAATGTGTCATGGCATGTAGACTTGGATTAGGCATGTCAGGGTTAGGGTTTATTTAAGTCATCCCACCCCTTTTAAATACTCTCTTCCTCTTTCTCTCTCCTTATTCTCTCTCACTTATTTTTCTCAACCAACCCAAGGCAAGTACATCTTGCACCTATAGAGAGACCAACATTGCTCATTTTAATTCTTTGAATTCCTTTATTTATTTTTAGTCTATATTATGCATCATTACATTTTCTACAAGTTTAGTTCTTGGTGTTTTACGGTTGATGAGTATTTGGAGTAGATCTAAAGGTTCAAAACTAGGGTTTTATATGATTTTTTGGGAATGATCTAGAAATGCAGTTTTGACTTTTGTTTTACCGGATTTTGAGCCCTAGAGAGGAAGTTATGTCCATGGCTAGTTTTTTTTATTTTTTCATGACTAAACTTGCTATTTAGGACAACCACCTATATGCGCACAAGGGACCATGTGGCAGAAATGCCAAGTGATCACTGAAGCTTGCCGCATAATTCCCTCTAACAACATGTGCTGTGCGTATAGGCTTTATATGCGACAGAGGCTATGTGCCTGCTTGTCCTGCCATGTGCCACACAGCCATGTACCCATCTGGTCTATGCGTCAGGGTGCATATTGTTGGTCCACTGGTCATGATCATATCTGATTTTAATAATCAACGTCAACTTTGGTCGATACATAAAATATAGACAGCTACATGTATCAAGTCAGAACGTCTGCACCTACTACTATAAATATCTCATTGTTATCATGAACCAAAAATGATGGAATCAAGATCAAGATTGTTTTACATCTTTCTTATGTATTTTTGTCTTTATTCAAGTCTAGAAAAGTAGGCAAGATTGATTGGATCGGTACTGGCTTAGCTATTTTTAGTCCACAAAATACAACCTTCCTATCCATCAAAATTTCTATCCAAAGTCCATAAAAAATTCCTATCCAAAGTCTACAAAAAAATTCTATCCAAAGTCCACAAACAAAATAGTCTAAAATCCATATATTATGTAAATATATCCAAATGGCCCAAACCTGTTGTGTTTGAACCCTGACAGAACTCGGCCCGAGTTCGGTCAAGTTGTTTTTGGTCTTCCTAGATATATGTATCCAACGTTCGAATACGAGATTTCTGCATCGAAACTACACTCGAACTCTACTTGAATTCGGTCCATGAAAATACTATAATTAGAGAAGAACTTTCATATTTTTACATATCTCATTCACTCTCTCCTCTCTCTATTCCTTAAGTGTTTTTTATGGGCTATACACTTTCATATTTAGCCTATACAGCTCTTAGTCAAGCCAGCATCAGTTTTATTTCAATATAGAGTTTGGTTTAAAGAGTTGTATCAGAGGCCATCTCAGAAAATGTTTCCATTTTTAAACGCCTTCAAGAGTCGGTCGTACACTCGTCGCTAAGCACGGTATTGTTGAAGTTGGTCGTGCACTTGCCCCCAAGTACGGTATTGTAAGAGTTATAAGCACTCAGTTAAAGCTTGTTTCATAGTGGATTAACATCGAGCAAGAGTACTCAAGACTGGATTAGTCCTCCACGAGGGATACCAGTATATATCACTGTGTCACTGAGTTTTGACTCTTAACTCTTTATTTTTACTACAATTCATATACTGATATTCATCTGCTCTTACCTGTATTTAATTATCCATATTAAATAGTTTTTAAATTATAATATTTATTCTGCTACACGCACACTTTATTTACTCCCCTCTGGAGGTACTCAACGATCCTACAATTTGTATCAGAGCAGATTATACATATACATAACCACCTAGAGCGTATATATGACAGTCGTTAAATCTATATTCAACGGTGAAGGACAAATCACCGATAGACCTCTACTATTTGATGGAATAAGCTATACATATTGGAAAACACGAATGAATTTGTTTCTTAAGTTACTGGACTTCAATCTTTGGTCGATAGTTATAAACGGTTACAAGAAAGTGCCTAGAATAGTGATTAATGGTATTCTAGTAGACAAGTCCCATGATAAGTATACTGAGCATGAAAAGACACATGCTAGTCTAGATGCACGAGCTATCAATGCACTATTTTGTTCAATTGACAAAACCGAGTTCAATCGTATATCTACTTGTATCACATGTAATGATATTTGGAGAATTTTTGAGGTAACTCATGAAGGAACTTCCCAAGTAAAGGAATTTAAGATCAGTAGACTGACACAAGTGTACGAGACATTCAAGATGAAACCCGGTGAATCAATTACATAGATGTTCACTCGTTTCCTGGATATTACTAATCCTCTACAATCTCTTGGAAAGGATTACAGTAACCACGAGAAGATCATAAAGGTACTGCAGGCTCTAGTCAAGAACTGGAACCCGAAGGCCACCACGATCATATAAGGAAACGACCTCACCACGATGACATTAAGACACTTATGGACAAGCTCATGGATTTGTAAGATTTTGAAGAGGCAACCCCCAAAGAAAAATCTATCGCCTTCAAAGCCCAATCCAGAAGAGTCTTATGTAATGATACTGATGATAAAGATTCTGATGGTGATGAACAGGCCTTACTGGCCAAGAACTTCAAGAAATTCTTAAAGTTTGAGCAATCAAGCCGAAAGAAGAAGGATATCCATGAAAGCAACGAAGAAGATACTATCTGCTTTGGATGCAAGAAGTCAGGACACATGAATAAGGACTGTCCACTAGCAAAGAAAAGCAGTCCATATGACCGATCAAGGTATTCTCTATGATGCCGTTTGGTCCTGAGTTCACTATGATGCTGTTTGGGTTGACTAATGCCCCAACGGTATTCATGAACTTGATGAACAAGGTATTCCATCAATAACTTGACAAGTTAGTGGTGGTGTTTATCGATGATATTCTAATCTATTCGAAGACGCCAGAAGAGCATGAGGAGCACCTGAGGATTGTGTGAGAGACCCTCAGGAAGGAGAAGTTGTACGGGAAGCTATCGAAGTATGAGTTCTTTCTAGACCGGATGGAGTTCTTGGGGCATGTTGTGACTAGAGAGGGGATCTCGGTGGACCCGAAGAAGATTGCAGCAGTTGAATATCGGTCCATACCAAGCACAGTTGCAGAGATTCAAAGTTTTTGGATCTGGCAGGCTACTATCGAATGTTCGTACATAAATTTTCTAGGATTGCAGAGCCGATGACCAGACTCACCAGAAAGGATGTGGAGTTCGTATGGTCCGAGGAGTGCCAGACTACCTTTGAGGAGTTAAAGAAGAGGTTGAGTACAGTTCCTGTTTTGACGTTGCCATCAAGGACAGGTGGATTTACTATCTATAGTGATATTTCTAGAAAAAGTTTGGGTTGTGTTTTTCAGCAACATGGAAAGATGATTGCCTATGCATCCAGGCAATTACGTCCGCATGAGATGAACTACCCTGCCCATGATTTTGAGTTGGCAGCAATTTTTTTTGCTCTGAAGCTGTGGAAACACTATCTATACGAAGAGCGTATGAAGATCTTCACAGGCCATAAGAGCTTGAAGTATGTATTTACTCAGAAAGAGCTAATTATGAGGTATTGATGGTGGTTAGAGCTGTTGAAAGACATTGATATTTTTTACAATATCATCCAGGAAAGGCCAACATTGTTGCCAATACCTTGAGCATGTATTCGGTAGCTATGTACTTGACAGTAGACCGTCACTTATTGGTAGATCTGAAAAGATTGGGTATTGAGGTAGTAGTTCCTCGGATGGAGATACAGATGTAGGGCTTACATATTTAGTCAAATTTGATAGACATGATCAAGTCGACATAATTTGATGATGTAACTCTGAGAAGCATTAGAGTTTAGGTTCAGACAGGATTGTTGGATGATTTCACTACTGCCGAGGATGGTTCCTTGAGGCATGGTGCTAGATTATGTGTTCCTGGCGAAAAGATGTAAGAGGAAGTTCTTCAGGAAGCGTATCGTTCTCAGTACTCTATGCATTATGGTGCCAACAAGATGTATAGGGATCTAGGAAGCCCGTGTGGTGGTATTGTATGAACAGGGAGTGGCACAGTTTGTATCTAGATGCTTAGTGTATCAGCAGATGAAAGTAGAGAGACAGAGGCCAGGCGGATTGCATCAGCCACTACCCATTCCAGAGTAGAAGTGGGAACACACTACTTTAGATTTTGTGTTCCAGACTTGTTTGCAAAAACAAAAGTTTGATTTACAAACTAAGAAAAAGAAAGTACAATGAGTACACTTGAATTTTGGGGAAGCACAACTATAGAAATCTGATAAGAAGATGATCACTTTATCCCTTAGACGATGTGATATCGAAGACATAAGCCTCTGGAGAATGCAGCAGCAGTTTAGTAGGAGATTATAATCATTAGTGATACTTTAGAACTGATTTGAAACTCTATTTATAGAGTTCTGAAATAACTGTTTCTGAGTTGCGCGTACTGTGTGTTGTACACCACCTATCCAGTTGTGCGAACGGTTACTTGAACTGCTGGGGATGCATGGCATTCTGTGAGTGAGATACATGTGGTCTTGGTCAGCGTAGTAGACACGTTCTTTGAGATTAGTGGCATGCGCACTACGTCATTTTGCTTCTGGAAGGAAATTGGTTAAGTGGCGCCAGTTTGATAGGTTGTGCCGAGCGCAACCTGACGACTAGCCCCCCTTACTGTTCAGTCTTCATTAAATACCTCGCGCTACTTGATGACTGGCGCAAGATAGCTGTCAGCATTTATTAAAAACTGATGTAGTCTTCTCGAGCGTCGTGCTTCCCGGGATTCGAAGAGATATTCTTCAACTGTCGAGCTGTCAGTAATCATGACTTACATTACAGCTTCTCGAAGAAGCTTGCCACGTGGGACTCGCGCACCTTGACGCACAACTTGAGTATCGCGTAACCTAGTGACTAGGCGCTATCTGATGCTGGTGCCTTTTTAAGTATGGTGCCCATTTATTTTTGAGCTCCTACAAGACCCACTTTAAAGTTTAAAAAAATTCAAACTTTGAAATACTTTGAATTTGGAGGCGATTGACATGAGTTGCGCCTACCAGCAACATAACTGACTTCGACTTTCGAGCGCAAGTTGCGCAACAGTTACAAAACATTTTTTAGGCTATAAATAGCCATTTTCGAGAGAGAATTTTTTCTTTTTACCAAAAAGTTTTATTTCCCCAAAACCTTCATATCCTTCTTCCCAACCTTAAAAGCTTCTCCAACCATGGCACGAAGAAAGTCTATTGCTGACAAGGGTAAGGGCGTCGCCGGGCCTTTGTCGCGTGCGTCACCGATGAGGGCTCCTCGATATGCACCGCTGTCGTCGAGAGCTAAGAGAGCAAATTCGCCGCTAGAAAGTGATCCTCGAAAAATGAGTCGACTGCTACTTAGGCGCGGGTCAGAGTCGACCATCTCTTCTTAGAGATCTGGTCGACCTGTGCACTCTATAACATATACCTCCTCTTTTTAGAGTGCAGGCGCACACTTTATCACTTGCGCCTCCTCTTTTTAGAGTGTCAGTTGCATCATAACACACACTGTTCATGTTTATAAACTGTGTTGCACAAGTTTTGAACTTGTGCCTTCTGAACTTGCACGATCATGCATGTCGGAGTTGCGCACCTTGAACTTGTGCCCTTTGAGCTTGCACGATTGCACATATCGAACTTGTGCACCTTGAACTTGTGCCCAGCGTAACTCGTGAATTCGCACAATCTAATCATGCTCAAAAACTCACACAACCTAGAGCTTGCGCACTTTACTTTAAACTTAGAGATTGTTGCATAGACTTGTAATTGAACTTTGCCCCCTTTATTTTTGTAGTTAATCTCAGGGAGGACCCTGATGCTGAGAGATTAGCTTTGGTTTTTAGAGTATCAGAGTACCGAGAGGAATTATCCCATGTATCATACCCTCAGTATGATCTTCCTGAGTCCAGAAGAGCCATGCTAGCAGCCCACGAGGGTAGCACCTTATTATGCCTCATGAACGGTGAACCCCTAGAAAGTTTGGACCATGTCGTACATAAGAAACCACTTTCTTGTTTGGAGATGCAATCAAGAAGACGACCCAACCCAAAGCGAAGAAAGAGGACATAATTTACCAATACGGAGATAGAGTTATGTATCTCACTTAGATGTCGAGACACATATCCTTGTCTTAATATACACACTCCAGTTACCCCCGACGGATGGTGTGGGATCTGACCCTAATTCAACAGGCCATGGTTGAAAAAATATGCTACAGACTGGGTCCCAAGAACAAGGATACTTTCTACAACACTTCAGAGAGATACAACTCTCACCTGAGAGGTCTGAAACCGAGCTGCGTGTCTCTTGAAGATTCGTCAATGCTAATTCTCGTTAGAGTGTCCACTTTTGTGAACATATTCGCTAAGGCTGAGGGAAGATATCCGGATCAAACCATGGGTTCGACTTGGGTTGGTTTATTTCCAGATTTTGGTGGTTCACCATGAACCCGACCAACACTCTCATTCCATTTAAAGCCCCAACCCCTTTCTCTCTCTTCATTACTTCTTATTCTCGTTACTCTTCTTCTTCCTCATAATTCTCTCCACCTATCAAGAGCTTAGACAAGTACATCTTGCTTCCACATGAGAACCCATTTTTATGGTTTATTTATCTTCCTCCCATGATTCTAAGATAGTTTAGAACTTGGCATTTTCCATTTTGAAAGTTTTATTTTTGTAGATATAGAAATAGGCCATTTTCGGATTTTGGTGGTTTTGATATACCAAACTTCCTTATTTCCAAATTTTGGGTATTCCAGGTTGTTGAGATTTGTGTTATACCCCATTTTGATCCATGGAAGTCCCATTTTGGCTTCGATTTAAGGTTTCATGGAATTCTAAGTTCTGAAGGTTCTCTACGCCCACGTTTATACGTGCTCGCGTAATATCAATCTCTACGCCCACGATCATTCGTGTCAGCGTGAATCTGGATTACGCAAGTCTACTCTGGCTTGGCGTATTTCCTTTACGCGTAATACTATTCTTTACGCGTACAAGTTCACGCGTAACGATCATTTCTTATGTCACGACCCGCACCCACTGTTAGTGTACGAGAACGTAACAACGCCCAGCCTACGCCGCAGTGTCGGTGGTAGAACGCTGTCCTAGGTCACAACATCTAACAATATAATGCTAAGCAGTTTATACTCTCCGAATAGGGGTGACATAGCAGATACAGTCTCAATCACATCTAAGGTAGAGCATGATAAGGATAGATAAAACATGAAATCCAAAAAGATACAGTAGAGAGAAATCTAAGTGTCTAAGATACAAAACCCAGAAATACATCTCAAAACTCAAAATACAGTAATCCTTAAAGTAAATACAACTCCAGACAATGAAAATAACTATCTAAACAACCTCTAAAGTGTCTCCTCTATGCTAGCAGGCAACCTCCAGGCTATCTGTAAAATTTATCAACAGGTCCAGTCAGGACAGGAGCGAGTACAGTACATCTCAACAGATAATAGCAGGTTAGAAAATATAATCATACAGTAAAGTAAGATACAGGTACTGAAAGAAATACAGTATGTAAACAGAGAGAGAGCTGTAATAGAAATATCTACTATACATAGAGAACTAACAGTGGCTAGTGAGTCAGAGTACAATATAGACATGTAAATGGCATAGAAGATTCTGATAAGACACTATGGAAGAGATTCTGATAAGATACTACTTAGGTATTATTCATATGTCCAATTCTACTCCCCCGTACCCCCAATCAATACACAAGGATCAAGCCAGGTTATGTTATGATTCCATGCAATGGCCCCGCAGGGTGTAATGCCTGTTGTTCGTATTACGTATTTGGAATACGTATATGTATTTTACCTTGTATTTGCATATCTCCTTGGTTTGGCTTGGCTTGTTTACTCTCGGTTTGGGTTGGCTTGGTTCGGCCGGCCCAATGCTTGGTTCATCATGGGCCAAGGGTGGAACACCTTAGCCTATGCTTCTCCTTCATTTCCACCACAACCCCCCCTACCTACCACCACCTTTGATATTTATTGTCATTTCTTCTTTCTCTCTCTCCATAATTCTCATTTACTTCTCTTTCCCCCACCATTACTCTTCTCCACCAACCAAAAACACCATAGGCAAGTGCAACTTGCTTCTACAAGAGAACTTCTTTTGATGGTTTCATTAGCTTCTCCTCATGATTCTAAACCACATTAGAACTTGTCATTTTCCATTTTGAGGCTTTATTTCTTGTAGATCTAGAGTTTTGTTACTTTCGGATTTTGGTGGTTTTGATCTATTAAACTTCCTTATTTTTAAATTTTGATGGTTCCATGTTGTAGAGCATTTCATTCTACCCAATTTTGACCTTTGGAGAGTTGGATTCGGACTTATTTTGACCAAGATATGGACAATTGAAGCTTAGATTCAACCTTAGAGTTCTTGCTGTTCTTGCCATTTGGAGAAGACAGTGAGCAGTGAGCTAGCTTTTTAGCTTACGCCACTGAGTCGTACGCTGCTGTTTAGTGAGCGTACGCTAGCCTTCGTACGCTGCTGTTTAGTGAGCGTACGCTAGCCTTCGTACGCTGCTGTTTAGTGAGCGTACGCTAGCCTTCGTACGCTGCTGTTTAGTGAGCGTATGCTAGCCTTCGTACGCTGCTATTTAGTGAGCGTACGCTAGCCTTCGTACGCTGCTGTTTAGTGAGCGTACGCTAGCCTTCGTACGCTGCTGTTTAGCGAGCGTACGCTAGCTTTCGTACGCTGCTCTTTAGTGAGCGTACGCTCACCTTAATACGCTGCCTGTTGGCAGTGTGTCTTGAGCGTACGCTAGCTTTCGTACGCTAGCTTGAGCGTGCGTGTGCCTTGGTACGCTAGCTTAAGCGAGCAAGGCGTACGCTGGCCCTTTCGTACGCTAGCTTGAGCGTACGCTGACCTGTAGCTTGAACGTGCCCTTGTGTACGCTGTCCCTTGCGTACGCTTCCCATTGGAAGTGAATGGACCCTTTGGTACGCAGTCCTGAGCGTACGCTAGCCTGAGCATAGCCTGGCTTGAGCGTAGCCTGATCACCCTTGATCTTCTATAGCCCTGTATATTGATATTTTATTAGATATTTAACGTCCATTTTATATCCTTACGCCTTTTGTCCTGAACTTGATAATCATGAATTTACTTAATATGTTTGGAATTGATAATGGAGCATGACATGATAGTGACCCGTAGTGGTGCACTCCTGACATGAGTAACATGACATGACCTGATAGTGGCCCGTCGTAGCGCACTCCTGACTAGTACACTTGACATGATTACCTGACATGACATGACCTGTATAATTAATCCTGGACACCGTGGGTGATTGTGCTTGTATAAATAAACCAGTCCCGTCTTGCATCATGTCTAGGGTGGGACTCCTGAGTACCACGGTCAGGAGTACCTATTGAAATGAACTAAGGACTAATAACTAGATTGATACATTAGTTATGAAGAGATTTCCCAGCTACAGACAATCCCGTTACCTGGGCACGCCTTGGGATCTGTAGCCTGCCGTCGAGTAGGGCACATTTCCAGCACACTGTCATGTGTTGCACCTTTCAAGCTACCTAAGGGTACATTCGTTTCCTGGACGATGTACCCACCTGAATTCAACTCTAATCTTTTAACCCGGGTGACCTGGATGGTCTGCAGGGTTTGTGGCTGTGGAATAATCTCACTGCATCTTGTTAGTAATTAGGCTTGTGACAACCCTAGTTAGTTAATGTATCAAGCCGTAATTCTTGCTTGGCCGTGAAGTGATTGGACGGAGTCTAACCAGTCTAGTCTTGCCCTGAATCCTGTTCCAGATTATTGAATGACCAGAATGCTTGTATTTATTTTACCGATAAATAGTGAGAAACCAAGCTCCGTTCAGACGAAGGGTTACAACCCTGGTCCTTGTTTGGTTTACGGGTTGTAACCTGGCTATCTGAATAGTTCCATGGTTATCTCGTCGTATATCATCCTGGTGTATTTTCTTTATTTCCAGTTCTTACTTTTATTTATAACTTGTGCTGATTGCTGGTTTTAGTTCTTAAGTGAAGCCTCCTTTGTGGCACTTGCTCTTTCTGGGGTCTGACCCAGCTGGTTTTGTATGGCCAGATTTCGGAGCAGCTCCAGAGGATCTACCGACCTTCCAGCCAGATGGTGGCCACTAGACGGAACCCTGGCAACGAGTGGATTATTTTTGGCTCTTCCGCTCTATTGTAAAAATATTCTTTTGAGGCGTTTAGCCGACGAGCACCTGTTTAGCTCGATTGTACTTTATTTACTGTCTGCCTACGGGCTGTAACATGATTAACAGATCCTAGGGTTGATCATGTATGACTAAACTCTTGCTAGTCCTAACATTTTGTAACGACTAGCTTCATGATCAGCTGAATATGTAATATTTGGGACGCCTTATCATTGTATATTTAATGATCATACATCTTGTAACATTTACTTACTTGCTTGTGATTGAGACGCTAGGCTTGTTCATGACCATAGGAGACTGTTGGCTTGTAGTAAACCCTCATGTATCTAGACAGCCGTGACCGTATAGCGAGATGGAATCCATTTCATATACGTAGCTGGCTATGTCTGCCCCCGCTCTCCAGTATTCTGGTTCTGGGGCGTGACATGGTTTAAGTGGTGGCCTATGCAGGTCTTATAAATCAAGATATATGAGGGTTTACCGAATAGATGTCTCAATCAGTATTCGTCCTTGATCTCTGTTCGTATCTTCTGAATCCCTGGATTCTTGTCCTGATCATATGCTTGTATCGTTGATCTGTCCTGGTCATTCCTTATTATTTCCTATGTCGTCTTCTTCAGCGGCATAGTACCTGACCCGGCCGATCAGCAAGGCGGAGCACCTCCCGCGGACCAGCAGCAACCTGGGGATCAAGCCCAGCATTCCGGAGTAGCCTCCAGAGTCGTGCCTTCTGGCGGAGAGCCACCAGTCCAGCCAGTTCAACCTGCAGAACATGATGACGGCACTTTGGTAGGACTCGTCAGGACCTTGATAGCTTCTCAAGATCGTCGTGGAGATGCCTTGCAACAGGCAGTGGCGGATGCTTTGACTAGAGGTGGTCATCAGGGTAACAGCACGGCCAACAGCTTCAAGCGCTTGAACCCTCCATTCTTTGACGGTAGTGAAGATGCTATCGCGGCAGATGCATGGCTTCAGGACACAGAGGTGGTTCTAGAAGCAGCCAAGACTCCAGAGAACGAGAAGGTAGCCGTGGTGCGCCTGCAGTTGTTAGATTTTGCCCGCAGCTGGTGGGCAGTGCAGGCCGTTGGGTTAGCAGCACCCATTCCTTGGGCAGTATTCAGAGAGAGATTCCAGACCAAGTATTCGATGCTGTGGCTCGGTATGATCTGCAGACCAGGTTCACCAATCTGAAGCAAGGAGGCAGGACGGTCGATGGATATACGGCCGAGTTTTTGAGACTCAGTCAGTTTGCTCCCACCTTGGTTGCAACCGAGTATGATAGAGCCCAGCGATTCCAGCAGGGACTGCACCTAGAGATCTTGTTAGCAGTTGAGCAGTTTGAGCATCAGACTTTTGATGCAGTCTTGAGAGCAGCCCGGAGGCATGAGTATACCTCCCAGAGGATCATGGACAGGACCAGAGGTCGGAAGAGATCTCACGGCCAGATGAATCAGTCTTCAGCCCCAGCCCCGGCAGCCAGGGCTTTGACTATTGGAGCTCCGAGGCGAGCAGCCTCAGTGACGTCGGTTCAGCATTCAACCCCGACGTACCCTCAGCAGCAACAGCAGCAGAAGCAGAAGCAATCTTCCACAGTGGGTTGTTCTCATTGTGGGAAGCCAGGCCATGTGGTGGCAGAATGTCGCAGGGCACAGGGATTGTGTCTGGCTTGTGGAGCACCAGACCATAGGGTTGGATCCTGCCCGAACAAGGGTGGTTCATCCTCATCTAACCTTTCTAGCTCTTCGGTGAGAGGACCAGCTCCGGTCCATCAGCAGCAGTATCCATTGTCGAGGCCCTTGCCGCCTCAGACCCAAGTGTTCCAGCAGCAGAACCCCCAGCAGTATGCACAAGTCCAAGCCCAGAGTCAGAGCAGACAGCGAGGATTTTAGCAGAGGGGACTAGCACCCCGAGGGCACGGTCAGGCTATGGTGATGACCGTGGAGGAAGGATTGGCACCAGGAGAGGTAGTGGCAGGTACTATTCTCGTCAACTCCTTTCCAGCTTCAGCTTTATTTGATTCTGGTGCATCGCATTCATTTATGTCTGCACGATTCGCGACACAGGTAGGATTGGAGCCCGAGTCATTATCAGTAAGGCTTAATATACTTACTGGTAACGGACTAGTGGGAGTAGATAGAGTGTTTTCCTCGTGTCGGATTGTAGTTAGCGGTAGAGAATTCCCCGCTAGATTGATAGAGTTCCCGATGGCCGATTATGATGTGGTCTTAGGGATGGATTGGTTGAGGAACCAGTATGCTAGAATAGACTGCCATATTGGTAGGGTTGTTTTTAGCATTCCAGGAGAGCCGGAGTTTTCTTTCTCTCGAGGCGAGGTTGAGCCTTCTCCTATGATATTGCGGATGGCAGTAGCAGCAGTTCAGTTGCCCAGGATAGTCGAGAAGAATCCAGATATTTTTCCAGAAGAACTTCCAGGTATGCCTCCGGAGCGGAAGATCGAGTTCACTATAGACTTGATTCCCGGGACAGCCCCAGTGTCAGAGAGAGTCTACAGGATGGCGCCATCAGAGTTGGAGATATTGTACAAGATGATTGAAGAACTCAGAACCAAAGGATTCATTCGTGCTAGTGGATCGCCTTGGGGAGCCCCGATGCTTCTTGTGAAAAAGAAGGATGGTACGTCCAGGTTATGTATTGATTATCGTACCTTGAACTCAGTGACAATCAAGAACAGATACCCTCTTCCGAGGATAGATGACTTGTTTGATCAACTCAAGGGGGCTTCAGTATTCTCGAAGATTGATTTGCGCTCAGGTTATCATCAGATCAGAGTCAGAGAGCAGGACATCCCGAAGACAGCTTTTAGATCGAGATATGGGTATTGGGAGTTCATTGTTATGCCTTTTGGAGCAACCAATGTGCCGGCAGTATTCATGGACCTCATGAATCGCATCTTCATGCCTTACTTGGATCAGTTTGTGATTGTGTTCTTAGATGACATCCTGGTCTACAGCAAGAGTGAGGTAGAGTATGAGCAGCATCTCCGTATAGTTCTTCAGATCCTCAGAGAGCACCAGTTATATGTCAAGTTTAGTAAATGCGAGTTCTGGCTTGATCGTATTTCATACTTGGTCATATCATCACCAGAGGAGGATTGGAAGTGGATCCCCAGAAGATTGTGGCTATTGAGTCATGGCCAGTGCCCAGCACCGTTGCAGAGGTTCGTAGTTTTCTTGGATTGGCCGGCTACTACCGGCGGTTTGTTTCAGATTTTGCTCGGATTTCAGCACCATTGACCCAGTTGACCCGCAAGGATGCACAATTTGCTTGGACAGCAGAGTGTCAGAGTTCTTTTGAGCAGTTGAAGCGAGGCCTGATAACAGCTCCTATTCTCACGCTTTCAGATGGAACCGGAGGATTCTCAGTGTACTGTGATACTTCAGGCAGAGGTTTAGGATGTGTTCTGATGCAGCATGGGAAGGTAATAGCTTATGCGTCATGACAACTTCGTGATCATGAGAGGAATTACCCAACCCATGACTTGGAGCTGGCAGCAGTGGTGTTTGTACTTAAGTTGTGGAGGCACTACTTGTACGGAGATAGGGTAGAGATTTTCACCGACCACAAGAGCCTGAAGTATGTTTTCACCCTGAAGGATCTTAACATGCGTCAGAGGAGGTGGCTGGAGCTTCTTGAGGATTATGATGTCAGCTTGCAGTATCATCTTGGGAAGGCCAATGTCGTAGCAGATGTATTGAGCAGGAGAGCCGGAGCTTATTTCCTAACAGCGCAACTAGAGCTGTTAGCAGATCTTCAGAAGATGGGTATTGAAGTTGTTCTCCCTTCCAGTATGGCGTTGATGGCCAGCATGCAAGTTCAGTCCACGATAGTCGAGAGGATCCGGATGGCGCAGTCAACAGATTCCAAGCTTCAGCGACTCAGAGCAGAGTGTGAGGCAGGACGAAGACCAGAGTTATGCATTCATGAGGATGGTACACTTAGGCATGGTAAGCGTCTTTGTGTACCCAGTGGAGATATCAGACAGGAGATCATGTCAGAGGCGCACAGTTCGCAGTATTCCATCCATCCTGGCAGTACGAAGATGTACCGTGATATCCGTCAGCACTTCTGGTGGAATGGCATGAAGCGGGAGATAGCCCGGTTTGTCTCTCGGTGTTTGGTTTGCCAACAAGTTAAAGCCGAACATCAGAGACCGGCTGGACTTCTTCAGCCCTTACCGATTCCAGAATGGAAGTGGGAGCATGTGACCATGGATTTTGTGACTGGACTACCTAGATCCCCAGCTGGTAGAGATGCTATCTGGGTTATAGTTGATCGGCTCACGAAGGTGGCTCACTTTCTTCCATTCAGAGTTGGTCAGTCGACGGCTCAGTTAGCAGAGATGTACCTCAGGCAGATTGTCAGATTGCACGGTGTGCCAGTCAGTATCACCTCGGACCGAGATTCAAGATTTACGTCGCACTTTTGGCGTAGCTTGCAAGAGAGTTTGGGGACTCATCTCCAGTTCAGTTCAGCATATCACCCGCAGACAGATGGCCAGTCGGAGCGCACGATCCAGACTCTTGAAGATATGTTGAGATCATGCACACTCGACTTCGGTGGTTCATGGGAAGATCACTTGCACCTGGTGGAATTCTCGTACAATAACAGTTTCCAGGCCAGTATCCAGATGGCACCGTTCGAGGCACTGTATAACAGGAAGTGCAGATCCCCGCTAGCCTGGGATGATGTTGGAGAGAGACAGATGCTTGGTCCAGAAATGATTGTTCAGACCGTTGAAGTGGTCAGGCGAGTCAGAGATCACCTTCGAGTTGCCCAAGATCGCCAGTGCCATTGGGCCGATTCTCATCGGCGTCCTCTCGAGTTCTCGGTCGGCGATCATGTATTCCTGAGGATTTTGCCTAACCGTGGCGTCATTCGTTTCGGCGTACGGGGCAAGCTTAGTCCTAGGTATATAGGACCGTTTGACATTCTGGAGCGAGTAGGAGATGTATCCTATCGTCTCGCTCTTCCACCGTCGCTAAGCGAGGTGCATGACGTGTTCCATGTATCCCAATTACGACGGTATATCCCGGACCCGAGCCACATCCTGGATCATTCGGAATTGGTTATTGGTACCAACCTTTCGTATGAGGAGAGGCCCGTGTCTATATTAGACCGGAGAGAGATGATCCTCAAGAACAAGACTATCAAGTTAGTCCGAGTTGCTTGGGGTCATCACTCTTTGGGGGAGTCAACGTGGGAGCGTAAGGATGATATCCGATCGCGATATCCTGACTTGTTTGACTCGTGAGGTATAATGTCTTTCTTATGCCTCATGCCATCAATTCCTTGCTTGCATGATTGATTGATTGCCTAGTATAATTACCTGTGAATAGTATAGCTTGTTCTTGTCCCTCTAGCCTCTTAATTAAATTCTGAGGACGGAATTCTTTTAAGGTGGGTAGAGTTGTAACGTCTGTTGTTCGTATTACGTATTTGGAATACGTATACGTATTTTACCTTGTATTTGCATATCTCCTTGGTTTGGCTTGGCTTGTTTACTCTCGGTTTGGGTTGGCTTGGTTCGGCCGGCCCAATGCTTGGTTCATCATGGGCCAAGGGTGGAACACCTTAGCCTATGCTTCTCCTTCATTTCCACCACAACCTCCCCTACCTACCACCACCTTTGATATTTATTGCCATTTCTTCTTTCTCTCTCTCCATAATTCTCATTTACTTCTCCTTCCCCCACCATTACTCTTCTCCACCAACCAAGAACACCATAGGCAAGTGCAACTTGCTTCCACAAGAGAACTTCTTTTGATGGTTTCATTAGCTTCTCCTTATGATTCTAAACCACATTAGAACTTGTCATTTTCTATTTTGAGGCTTTATTTCTTGTAGATCTAGAGTTTTGTTACTTTCAGATTTTGGTGGTTTTGATCTATTAAACTTCTTTGTTTTCAAATTTTGATGGTTCCATGTTGTAGAGCATTTCATTCTACCCAATTTTGACCTTTGGAGAGTTGGATTCGGACTTGTTTTGACCAAGATATGGACAATTGAAGCTTAGATTCAACCTTAGAGTTCTTGCTGTTCTTGCCATTTGGAGAAGACAGTGAGCAGTGAGCTAGCTTTTTAGCTTACGCCACTGAGTCGTACGCTGCTGTTTAGTGAGCGTACGCTAGCCTTCGTACGCTGCTGTTTAGTGAGCGTACGCTAGCCTTCGTACGCTGCTGTTTAGTGAGCATACGCTAGCCTTCGTACGCTGCTGTTTAGTGAGCGTACGCTAGCCTTCGTACGCTGCTGTTTAGGGAGCGTACGCTAGCCTTCGTACGCTGCTGTTTAGCGAGCGTACGCTAGCTTTCGTACGCTGCTCTTTAGTGAGCGTACGCTCACCTTAATACGCTGCCTGTTGGGCAGTGTGTCTTGAGCGTACGCTAGCTTTCGTACGCTAGCTTGAGCGTGCGTGTGCCTTGGTACGCTAGCTTAAGCGAGCAAGGCATACGCTGGCCCTTTCGTACGCTAGCTTGAGCGTACGCTGACCTGTAGCTTGAACGTGCCCTTGTGTACGCTGTCCCTTGCGTACGCTTCCTATTGGAAGTGAATGGACCCTTTGGTACGCAGTCCTGAGCGTACGCTAGCCTGAGCATAGCCTGGCTTGAGCGTAGCCTGATCACCCTTGATCTTCTATAGCCCTGTATATTGATATTTTATTAGATATTTAACGTCCATTTTATATCCTTACGCCTTTTGTCCTGAACTTGATAATCATGAATTTACTTAATATGTTTGGAATTGATAATGGAGCATGACATGATAGTGACCCGTAGTGGTGCACTCCTGACATGAGTAACATGACATGACCTGATAGTGGCCCGTCGTGGCGCACTCTTGACTAGTACACTTGACATGATTACCTGACATGACATGACCTGTATAATTAATCCTGGACACCGTGGGTGATTGTGCTTGTATAAATAAACCAGTCCCGTCTTGTATCATGTCTAGGGTGGGACTCCTGAGTACCACGGTCAGGAGTACCTATTGAAATGAACTAAGGACTAATAACTAGATTGATACATTAGTCATGAAGAGATTTCCCAGCTACAGGCAATCCCGTTACCTGGGCACGCCTTGGGATTTGTAGCCTGCCGTCGAGTAGGGCACATTTCCAGTACACTGTCATGTGTTGCACCTTTCAAGCTACCTAAGGGTACATTCGTTTCCTGGACGATGTACCCACCTGAATTCAACTCTAATCTTTTAACCCGGGTGACCTGGATGGTCTACAGGGCTTGTGGCTGTGGAATAATCTCACTGCATCTTGTTAGTAATTAGGCTTGTGACAACCCTAGTTAGTTAATGTATCAAGCCGTAATTCTTGCTTGGCCGTGAAGTGATTGGACGGAGTCTAACCAGTCTAGTCTTGCCCTGAATCCTGTTCCAGATTATTGAATGACCAGAATGCTTGTATTTATTTTATCGATAAATGGTGAGAAACCAAGCTCCGTTCAGACGAAGGGTTACAATCCCGGTCCTTGTTTGGTTTACGGGTTGTAACCTGGCTATCTGAATAGTTCCATGGTTATCTCGTCGTATATCATCCTGGTGTATTTTCTTTATTTCCAGTTCTTACTTTTATTTATAACTTGTGCTGATTGCTAGTTTTAGCTCTTAAGTGAAGCCTCCTTTGTGGCACTTGCTCTTTCTGGGGTCTGACCCAGCTGGTTTTGTATGGCCAGATTTCGGAGCAGCTCCAGAGGATCTACCGACCTTCCAGCCAGATGGTGGCCACTAGACGGAACCCTGGCAACGAGTGGGTTATTTTTGGCTCTCCCGCTCTATCGTAAAAATATTCTTTTGAGGCGTTTAGCCGACGAGCACCTGTTTAGCTCGATTGTACTTTATTTACTGTCTGCCTACGGGCTGTAACATGATTAACAGATCCTAGGGTTGATCATGTATGACTAAACTTTTGCTAGTCCTAACATTTTGTAACGACTAGCTTCATGATCAGCTGAATATGTAATATTTGGGACGCCTTATCATTGTATATTTAATGATCATACATCTTGTAACATTTACTTACTTGCTTGTGATTGAGACGCTAGGCTTGTTCATGACCATAGGAGACTGTTGGCTTGTAGTAAACCCTCATGTATCTAGACAGCCGTGACCGTATAGCGAGATAGAATCCATTTCATATACGTAGCTGGCTATGTCTACCCCCGCTCTCCAGTATTCTGGTTCTGGGGCGTGACACAGGGTGATACATGGATGCCCATAAATGGGTGATTCTAGGGGTTACCCAACAGTGAGTGATTCAAGGAGACTCTGTGATAATAAGGGTAAATGTCACAAGTGATCAATGAACCAAGAAGCATAGTGATACACAATGTAAGTGAAACGCACAGAACATGTAATATCCGATGCTCCTAAAGGATAACATCTCAAGAAAGGATCCATATAGTACCAATCCGTGTGACCAACGTGACAGTATCAAGTAAAGTAATTTAAAGTAGGAAAATAATTCTAAGTAGGATATAAAATGATCAGAGAATGTACTCGCCTGATATCTGAATGTCCAAGGTAAAGATACTGTCCGAGGAGAGGTATCTGGCTTCTAATTAGAACAGCATAAGTCATAATATGTCCAGAAGGGTAATATAAAGCACTACAATGCATTCTACATGAATCTAGGTCAAACTAGGCCAAAGTCAACCCTTGGTCAACTCTAGTCAACTGCACTAGTCAAACTAGGTCAAGCTAGGTCATGTTCTAACCCAGCAAGTCTTACTAGGCCTAACCAAGACTATCCTAGCAAGCACACATCAATACAAGGCTATACAAGCCAACATACACCCAACTCTATATAGCATGCAATTATTCAATACTCAAATAGGCAAGAATTCACATTAGATATACACTAGGTAATCTATTACTTTAAGCTATACATGTCTACACATATATACACATGCATATATTGGTATTCAACATTAGGTCTATAATCATGGTATTTCAATGGCTATATAAACTTATATATTACAATACAATATGCTACCATATATATAATATACATACATAGCTAAGTTAACTATATTAATAAATACTTTTTTAAGAGGCTATGTGTGTGTATGTGAACATGGCAAAGGGGCAAGTGAGGGTTAAATGGGCATACATAGTGTATACATATCAAAGAGTGTCAAAGTGTAAGTGAACAAAGTGTCAAGTGTGATAGTGTCAACATAGTGTAAGGGTTACATGAGGTAATATAGGATTTGTGTTAACATAGAACATTACATCTCATTAACTTGTATATTGCATATATTACATCTATTATTATATTACATTCATGCTTGCATTCATTCATCATTCATTTATTCTCTTGCACTACTATATGCACCATACATTACATACTATGGAACCTACATATTCATTATAAGTCATACTTATACATGCTTACATTAGATAGGATACTTACACCTCATACATCATTTATTTAACTATTTACTCATGCTTGCATTCTCTATTTAGTTACATAATGTATATACATTAACATGGGTTAAAATCAAATAGAACATTATATTACACACAAGGGTGCACAAAATGCATATGTCGAATAGTAACTCCTACTAATAATCAATACTGTACCATCTTAGCATAAATTAAAATCTAGGATTAAAGTATGTTATAGATCTATATGTTAGCTTTCCGAAACTTCAAACGGATCACGTTTTCGTTTTCGGAAACTCCCGGAATCGCGAAAACACCAAGAACGCGTTTGTCTTTCGTACAGCTGATACTCAAATAATTCTCCAGAAAGTTACAGAAAGAATTAGGCCTATTAATACATGTTTTTCAAAAGCTAACTTCAATACGCTTCTTTTAAAAAAAACAAGAGATTAAACCGAGCTTTGAAATAGAAGTTATGACATTTCTAAGTTAGGGCTGAAATTAAAAACGTGTATAAAAATCATGACGGATTTGGGTAGTTTGAGACAAAAGAACACAAGTATATAACATAATATATCAAGAACTCACTCTCTACACTAATATATATATATATATATATATATATATATATATATATATATGAGACACTATAGAACACATCTCCAATACAAAAATATGAGATTAAACATGTAATAATTAATCCATACATAACAACAACACATAGTGTGTCCAAATTTGGGATTTTCCCACATGGACACAACCACAACACAAAGGACACTCCTATGACCTCCAAATGGACACGAAATGGACACAAATGGAGATACAACCATGGGGGTCATTCCTATGGGTTCAAAATAGACCTATATGCATGAAGAAATGAAAAGGAGAAGGGATTTATACCTTCCGGTAGATCGAATCGAAGAAAAGCCTTCCCGGAGCGATACCGACACGTAGAGATTCCAAAAGGACACGAACGAGCTCCGAATCCTTCTAAACTTGGGTAGCTTCCTCCTTGGCTAGAATGGAGAAGGAAAGAAGAAGATTTGGTGGCAAAATATAAGGATTTGTGGAGAAATTGCTAGGGATTGCTCTCTAGAAATTTAGGGAAGAACAAGAGAGAGAGTGTGGATGAGAATAATGAAATGAACTTGAGCCTATCCTCTCCCAAAGTGGATGGCCATATGGGTCTATTTGTCCTATATGGTAAGGTTCAAAATGCCCCCACTAACCTATTCTATGAGTATTAGGAAATGGCTAATTGGTTGGGGCTAAATTAGTCATTCTAAAGTCTCTAATCACACTAACCTTATCCATAATAATTAGTCTAACCTCTAACTAAAATATTTCTATCATGTGGACTAAAATTAATATCATGTGGGCCAGGCCTAACTAGTGTGTGGGTCCCACTAGAGTCAAATACCCCCGGGTCTCCGTTTCAAGTCGGATTGAGTTGAAATTCGAATCTGACTCAAATAACCCCAAAACAATATCATAAATAATAAAATAATATCAAAATAATTCAAAGAGGTCAAATGCAAAAATATCCTTAGGCCAAAAATGATATTAAAATATCATAATCACATGGTTAGGCTCTATGTCAAACAGTCTCTAGGGTTTCACTAGCAAAACGTCAAAACCACAAGTCATTGATTTAAATAATTTTAAAATGATTTAAAATCACCAAAAATCATATTATGAATTAAATATTATTATTAAAATAATTATAAACACAAAATTTTAAAATTACCCTCATTTGGGAAACTGGGTGCTACATCTTATGCATACAAGTTTATGTGTAACATTATTTCCTTTACGCGTATTAATTTACACATAACAGCATACAATATTCATGCATAAACTCTGACTTTTTACGAGTACAAGATTCATGCGTAAACCTTGACTCTTTACGTGCACGAGTTTTTATGCGTAACGTTATTTTTACGCGTACTCCTCTGGCTTGGCGTAAGACGAGTTTTTACGTGCAACATTATTCCTTTATTGAGCGTGCTCCTTTACGCGTAAGCTTTATTCCTTCATGCGTAAACTTCCCTCATGCGTAAATTTCCTTTACGCGTATTTCATTGGGCGTACTCTTCTGGCTTGGCATAATTCATTGAGCGTACTCCTTTGGCGTACATAGCATCCCCTATTTTATCCTTACGCCTTTTTGACATGAACTCGATATAATTATGATATGCTAATATTTTAATACATATTGTGGTGTGGAATGGGCCTGTGTCCCGATTGGTTTATAGATACCCAGTATGACTGGAACTTAACCCCGAGAGTTATAGACTCGACCATACTAAATACTAGTTTGACTTTCATGCCTTGGCACGAATTGATATTGATTGTTACCTTGACTAAATGATTGATCATGCGTTCCTAGTTGGAACTAAAGAGACTAGCTAGTCGTCTTACTGAAACTGAATGAGACACGTTCATATTAACTATGAACCATTACAATCGACTACCCGATCCCGAACATTGGCATATGGACACGTACAGGCTTCAACTGATTTTCTACAAAAGTGGCATGTGTACTTTATAGTCAAGGCATGATTATTCCGTGGCTAGGTTTGATTGTTGCATTACACTATGTAAGACCTACAACCTAATCGTGTAGAGTTTTGGATATCGTACCATGTACGGAAGTACTCGTTCTGAATGACCATGATCCACGGCATGGGATTTCAATTAACATAGGGACTACTAAGTTAAATAAAATAACGATTGCATGGAGAGAATGGATTCCCGAGTTCTTACATGGCAGCCATCCTTGGGACAATTAGTGCCCCAACATGCTGGCTGGTTCCCACAGATACTGCAAATCTGCCACACGGGCAGGAGGCGGTATCAGTTTATATTTATTTACTGTATACTGATGACGGGCATCCCGCTGGAACTCGTCTAATTCATGATTGGCACAATTGATTATTGGGTAGACTAGCCTTGCTTGTGCATAGTAAGAACTGAGGAATCCTTATTGTATATTTCCAAGACAACTTGGAACTTACAGTAGCAAGCCGTAATAGTTGCATGACCGTTTAAATTGATTTATTTGTGTACTGTACCATACTCTATTAACTACTGAGATGATCAGAATGTCAGGACATGACGGGTCAATTTCTGTCCTTGTTTGGTTGGGAAGTTGTTTTGAAGTGTCGTGATGTTGTGTGAATCCCAGTAGCAAGCGGAGACTTATTATTATATTCTTAACTCTTATAACTTGTTTTAGTTCTCATATCGTGCTTCCTTGTGGTACTTGCTATTAGAGGTCTAACCTTTCTAGTTTTGCATGGCCAGATTTAGAGCCAGTTCCTGAGGACTCAGCTTACTTCTACCTCCAAGATGGTCAATACTAGAGGGATGATCGTAGGAGGACACGAGTGGATTATTTACTTTCCTGCTCATTTTGCTACTTACTTTACATTTTGCCACTTGGCACCGACATGTTAGTCGGACTGTCTTACACTTACCTTTACATTATTGTAACTAAGTCAGACTGCAGCTGATAATAATTGTGTATACCATGCTACATCATCTGGCTATATTTTGTACAGCAAAAACTCGAGAACATTTTGATTGAGCGTTCGAGACCCCTTACTGCTTTATCTTACATGTTCTCTATTATTGCTTCTTGTTTGAATGATTGAGACAATAGATGTCAAGAAACCCTAGTGAGACTTTCATGTAGTATGCACCCCCTCGTCTTTTAGACAGCATTGATCATATTATACGGTATTCATCTACCCGTAATACGTAGCTGGCTGAGTCACTTCCCCGCTCTCCGGTATTCTGGTTCTGGTGTAGCGCCCCGCTTTCGATAGGCGATGGAACTTCATAATATGCTTGCGCCGAGTCAGATCGGCCGGGAACTTAGATGGCCATCTGACTCGATCGCTAAGCTTGGTAAACGTTAACGCCTTGCGGCATCGATTCAAATCGATTTGGACGGAAGTTACGATAATCGATCCAACTAATGGAACGGCTTCTGTTGGAATAAGTCCTAGATACAGCGGGCTGCGTCTCGGCGAGTGAGCTCTCTATAAGAGTCCCTTCGACGGGACCGGACCGCTGTATGGTTTTCTTAGAGCTTTGTCGCTGGGCTTGATTGAAGTGCTTTCTCGTCGTTTTCATGGATGCAATTACAAATTTCGATGCAAGGGAAAAATAAGAAAATCTAACAAAGTGTTGGTGCCAATGCAGGAGCTCGCGTAACTAAGGATTGACGTTGCGTAGCGCTTCGACGACCTGCATGAAGCAAAGTAATCGGTGGGTGATTCGGCCCCTTCTTTTCTACTCTGTCCCGCAAACTTATTCCTTGCCTCGAATTCATTCAAATCGAACGATGCCAAGTTAATTGCATGCCAATCCACTAAGTCCAAGAACTCGGGAAAATGTATCGATTTAGAGTAATTCACTCTAAAAATACAAGTCTATCACATAAACCAGAAAGTTTAAGGTTCTAGTAAAAAGATAGACTATTTTACGTGCTGCAAAATATTATGACAAGTCGATTGTGGGTTATGATGTCTCGGACAATTTGGTGCCTACGGGACGCTAAATCGGGAGTACGACTTGGGGAAAAAATAAATCGTTGCATAAGTTGGGGGAAATGATAATGCCATTCAATACTGTCCGTGCTATACGAAACTGTTGCATATGTTAAACTGTTCCCGCATTGGCATGGCCATGGACAGCTTGTGCACAAGTTGATATTTTTCTTCGAATCGATATCCGGGGCATCGGAATCGAATCGACCTAGGAGGAATGAATAATCGTGCTTCGGCACTGATGCATTGCAGGACCGTCAGTCAGGCTTGTAACCTAGACTGAGCGGGCCGAAATGCCGTTGAGATAATCCCACGTGATGTGTAACATCAATGACCGCATATAAGATAGTAGCATGCTCACCTATTGTCTTATGTAGGTGTAAATATTATCTCTGTTTTCATGCAGGGACAAGTACGGCCGTGGTAAGAAATATGATAAATTGCTATGGTTCACTGTATGCTTTATTACGCAAAGATTGCTATCGAATATGAACTGAATTCATTTAGTTCTAATAGAAAGACAACTCTAAAGCATGCCTACCCTAACAATCAGAGTCAGATTAGACGAGTGGGTTCGTCTCGTCCACTTAGCAAGTGTGCTAATCCCATTCCCCCAATTTCCCCAGGTACGACGGGCGCGCCCAACTAAACTGGAGCTGAAGTACGGAGAGGCATTTTGAAGCTCTTCCTATGCTGAAGTATTTTGAAGCCAATTCAAGTCGACGGCTTATGTATAAAGGGGCGAATGTATGGGACGGCAAACGTTAGTTCAGGCAACTTATCGAATATATTTCCTTATGTGTTCAATCAATGTAGCCGCAACGGCATCCAATGTAAATTACGACTTGCACTTCGTTGCAAGCTATGAATGAAAAGTATTTCTATCTTCCTATACTGCGTCTTATATTCTGATGTGATTTGTGAAGTTTCGACTTGGCGTATTAATATCAAAATCAAAAGATAACCATTTGAGAACTTGTCATCTTGCCTTGCACGAGCGCAACTCCAGGCTCGTGCGGCATCACGCCTTAGCGAGGACGATCGAATCGGCAAAGTAACACCGGGGACGAACGGTTTGCCGACTCGGGACGTGACAAATTGGTATCAGAGCTTCAGTTATATTTCTTCGGATTTTCGAAAGATGTTTTATTGTTGGAATGTCCGTTGCGATGGCTCGATTGAATGCTTGTCGACATGCTGCGTGAAATAAAAGTTCTATATAGGTAAGCCCGTAGATATTTTGAAAAAATACTAACGGGTTTACTATGTTTTGTAGAAATGACTAAGAAAAGAAACAATCCCGTCCCAACCCAAACTGTAGATAGTACGTCGAGCGCAAAAAGCACTGAGCCTAGCGAGACGACTATGGAGAAGATACTACAGTTGATGGAACTACAACAACAGCAGCTTCAGACACAATTCAAAGCCCAATTTAAGGCGCAACAGAAACAGATGAATGCCCTGACTCAGATAGTGAGCAGAATGGCGGGCAATACCAAGACGACGGACGAAGAGCCCGAGGAAAAGCAAGGCGACCAAGAAGAAAACGAGGAAGAAGAAACTCAACCGCAAATGATAAATTCTTCTTCCTTGTTCAAGGCAAAAGAGTTCCGCAAGATGAATCCACCAAAGTTTAACGGCCGAGCGGAGCCTGATGTGATCGTGGGATGGCTCGCAGAGATGGAGGACCTGTTTAATCTTCTTAGTATTGAAGGGTCCCAGAGAGTAACTTGTGCGGCATTACAGCTGCAACTGAGAGCGTACGACTGGTGGGCCGCTAAAAAGCAGGAAATCTATGAAGCTGATACAGACGCCATGATTTCCTGGAAAATATTTAAGGAAGCCTTCCTCGAACAGTACGTTCCGCGCGCCGTCCGTCAACAAAAAGAAGACGAGTTCATGACGCTACGACAGGGAAATATGTCTGTCGACGATTATGATTCGAGCTTCTCAAAGCTGGCGAAGTTTGCCGGCGCCTTCCTGTCCAACAAGGAAGCATGGTGTGAACGCTTCCAACAAGGCCTAAATGATGAACTACGAAGGGACATCATGAATCAAAGGTGCCGAACATACCGTGAATCCTATAATGCCGCTCTTGATAGTGAGCACATATTTTGCCGTAATTCGAGTAGAGGCATCCGTAACCACTTCAACAAGCGTCCTAACGACGTCGGCGCCGGGGGATCGAGAATAACAAAGCGTCCGAACAGATTCGATGATCGAGGCCATGGCAGTCAACACTGCACCAGGTGCGGTAGGTGTGGGCACCGAACCGTCGACTGCGTGACGAGATCTTGCTACAAGTGTGGCGAGGTAGGCCATATAGTTACATATTGCCCGCACAAAGTTCCGAATCAACACAACCCACCGAGGAACATTCTGAATCCGTATAAAGCACCGATACTGCAAGGCGCAAATGCGGTGCCCGTCAACCAGCAGAACCAACGCCATAGAGCTCAAGGCCAAGTTTATGCCTTAACTCGGGACGAGGCGTACGCGTCCGATACTGTTGTAACAGGTATATTACTCTACAAAAGTATACCTGCTCGAGTCCTATTCGATTCGGGTGCGATGCATAGCTTTATATCTGCTGATTTTGCGAAAGAAAATAAAATAACCATGCAATCACTAGATATAAATATTAGCGTTAGCACTCCATCGGGAGTCGATATGCCTGCGAACTTTATTTGTAGGGATGGCCACATTTGCATCGGAGGGAGATATCTATCCTTGGATGCCGTCGTACTAGACATCAAAGATTACGACATAATTCTGGGCATAGATTGGTTGGGCGCTTGTCGTGCAACGATCGAGTACGCGGAGAAGAGAGTAGTGTTTCGTCTTTCTGGCGAGACAGAGTTCTCATATTCGTGTGATACGGTCTCGAAGACGGTAATGATGGTGTCGGCAATCTCGGCAAGGCATATGCTGCGTTTCGGCTGCGCGGAATACTTGGCATCAGTTCGAGACACGCGGAAGGATAATACAAACACAATACAGACTGATGTTGTGGCAGATTTTCCCGAGTTTTTCCTGACGAGATGCCCGGGATACCGCCGGATCGAGAAATTGAATTCAGCATCGACACATTTCCGGATACACGGCCGATATCTAAGGCGCCTTACCGAATGGCTCCAGCAGAACTGAAGGAGCTGAAGGTGCAGTTACAAGAGTTGCTAGACCGCAGATTTATTCGCCCTAGCGTCTCTCCGTGGGGTGCTCCCGTATTGTTCGTGAAGAGGAAGGATGGGTCGATGCGGCTATGCATCGACTATCATGAACTCAACAAGGCAACCGTGCGAAACAAGTATCCTTTTCCACGAATCGACGACTTGTTTGACCATCTGCAAGGCGCGGCAATATTTTCAAAAATCGATCTTCGTTCAGGCTATCATCAATTGAAGATCAAGTCCGACGACGTATCGAAGTCTGCATTCCGCACTCGATATGGTCATTACAAATTCCTCGTCATGCCATTCGGTTTGACGAATGCCCCAGCCGCGTTCATGGATCTGATGAACCGAGTCTTCCGACCTCAAATAGATAAATTTGTAGTCATATTCATCGACGATATCCTTGTCTACTCAAGGAATCGGGAAGAGGATGCAGAACATTTGAAGACGGTACTGCAGATTCTGCATAAAAATAAATTATACGCCAAGCAGAGTAAGTGCAAGTTCTGGATGAGTAGCGTGACATTCCTCGGGCACGTAATCTCTGTCGAAGGTGTCGCGGTGGACCCAAAGAAGATTGATGCGATGGTGGATTGGAAACGACCTGCCTCGGCTAGCGACATTCGGAGTTTCCTGGGCTTAGCGGGCTACTATTGTAGATTCGTGCGAAGCTTTTCAAAACTAGCGTCGTCTCTGACTCGCCTCACCCAGAAGGGAGTAGTATTTTAATGGAGCGACGACTGTGAATCCAGCTTTTGAGAGTTGAAGCAACGGCTCGTCTCAGCTCCAATCCTTGCACTTCCAGATGGTCCAGAAGGCTTTCAGATATTCAACGACACGTCGAAAACTGGCATCGGATGCGTAATCATGCAGAGAGAGAAAGTTATCTCCTACGCTTTACGGCAGTTGAAGCAGCACGAGAAAAACTATCCGACGCACGACCTAGAATTGGCGGCGATCGTCTTTGCGTTGAAGTTATGGCGGCATTACCTCTATGGTGTGGCATGCAGAATCTACACAGATCACAAAAGCCTGAAATACTTATTTACGCAACGGGAACTCAACCTACGACAGTGACGTTGGCTCGAACTCATAAAAGATTACGAGCTAACAATCGAGTATATGCCGGACAAGGGAAACGTGGTGGCCGATGCACTTAGCAGAATGTTTATGGGAACACTGGCCATAAACAGGAAGATACGGCGAGACCTTGAAGCGATGGGTATCAAACTCAAAATTAAGTATCGACACCTGCACCTAGCTCAGCTGAAGTTAGGATCGAGCCTGCTTAGCAAGATAAAGACCGCACAGGAGGACGACCCATTCCTGAAGAAAATGTACGAGCTGATTTCAACGAGAAAGGCGACTGACTTTGTGGAAGACGGAGACGGGACGATGCGACTAAAGGGAAGGCTCTGCATTCCTGAAACTGCCGAACTCAGAAAAAAAATTCTGACGGAGGCACATTATGCGAAGTACTCGTTACATCCTGGAAGCACCAAGATGTACAAGGACTTGCGCACAAACTTTTGGTGGCGCGGCATGAAGAAAGACGTGGCTACGTTCGTATTGCAATGCATGGCGTGTCAGCAGGTGAAGGCGGAGCACCAAAGGCTAGACGGAGAGCTGCAGAACATCGCCATCCCCGAGTGGAAGTGGGACAACATCTCGATGGATTTTATTGTGGGATTTTCGAAGACGCCGTGGGGGAATAATGCGATTTGGGTCATTGTTGATAGATTGACCAAGTTGGCTCACTTCATCGCAATCAAAGTAGGATGGAGTGTTGATCGGTTAGCACAAATCTACGTCGATGAGATTGTTCGACTGCACGGGGTACCGGCCTCAATAATTTCGGACAGAGACGGGCGATTTCTATCACGTTTCTGGACGAGCCTCCAAGCGGCGATGGGGACCAAACTGAACTTTAGTTTGGCGTACCATCCCCAAACAGATGGTCAGACAGAGAGGGTCAATCAGATCTTAGAAGATATGTTGCGTCTATGTGCGATCGACTTAAAGACGAGTTGGAATATGCATTTGCCGCTTACGGAGTTTGCATATAACAACAGTTATCAGTCGAGCATTCAGATGGCTCCATACGAAGCGCTCTACGGAAGGAAGTGCCATTCGTCGATATGCTGGGATGAAGTCGGAGAGCGACAAGTGCTTGGACCAGAACTGGTGGAGAAGGCCGTCGAAAAGGTCCGTTTGATTCGAGATAGACTCCGCATCGCACAAAGTCGAAAAAAGAGCTACGCAGATCTTCATCGATGACCGTTAGAGTTCTTGGTCGGGGACCATGTGTTTCTGAAAGTAACGCCCATTCGCGGTATGATGCGGTTCGGCGTTAAAGGCAAGTTGAGCCCGAGATTTGTAGGCCCCTTCGAGATCATTGAGCGAGTCGCGACGGTTGCTTATCGGATCGTACTACCTCCTGTCTTAGCTGATGTGCATGATATTTTCCACCTTTTACAACTTTGAAAATACGTGCACGATCTAAGTCATGTGGTTAGCTTCGATCAGTTGGAGCTACGTACTGACTTGTCTTACTCGGAGGAGCCTATTCAAATTTTGGACCGCAAGGAGAAGGTGCTGCGAAATCGGTCGATGTCCTTGGTCCGCGTGCTTTGGCGGAACCATACAGTCGAGGAGTCGACGTGGGAGATGGAGGCGGAGATGAATGAGAAGTACCCTACGTTGTTCGTTTAAATTAAGGTCAGACCCTTGTTCTTAAGTTTCGGGACAAAACTTTTTCTTAGTGGTATATTATGTAGCGCCCCGCTTTCTATAGGCGACGGAACTTCATAATATGCTTGCGCCAAATCAGATCGGCCGGGAACTTAGATGGCCATCTGACTCGATCGCTAAGCTTGGTAAACGTTAACGCCTTGCAGCATCGATTCAAATCGATTTGGATGGAAGTTACGAGAATCGATCCAACTAATGGAATGAATTCTGTTGGAATAAGTCCTAGATGCAGCGGGCTGCATCTCGGCAAGTGAGCTCTCTATAAGGGTCCCTTCGACGGGACCAGACCACTATATGGTTTTTTTGAAGCTTTGCCGCTGGGCTTGATTGAAGTGCTTTCGCGTCGTTTTTATAGATGCAATTACAAATTTCGATGCAAAGGGAAAATAAAGAAATCTAACAAAGTGTTGGTACCAATGTAGGAGCTCGTGTAACTAAGGATTGACGTTGCGTAGCGCTTCGACGACCTGCACGAAGCAAAGTAAGCGGTGGGTGATTCGGCCCCTTCTTTTCTACTCTGTCCCGCAAACTTATTCCTTGTCTCGAATTCATTCAAATCGAACGATGCCAAGTTAATTGCATGCCAATCCACTAAGTCTAAGAACTCGGGAAAATGTATCGATTTAGAGTAATTCACTCTAAAAATACAAGTCTATCACATAAACCAGAAAGTTTAAGGTTCTAGTAAAAAGATAGACTATTTTACGTGCTGCAAAATATTATAAAAAGTCGATCGTGGGTTATGATGCCTCGGACAATTTGGTGCCTACGGGACGCTAAATCGGGAGTACGACTTGGGGAAAAAATGAATCATTGCATAAGTTGGGGGAAATGATAATGCCGTTCAATACTGTACGCGCTATACAAAACTGTTGCATATGTTAAACTGTTCATGCATTGGAATGGTCATGGGCAGCTTGTGCACAAGTTGATATTTGTCCTCGAATCGATATCCGGGGCATCGGAATCGAATCGACCTAGAGGGAATGAATAATCGTGTTTCGGCACTGATGCATTGCCGGACCGTCAGTCATGCTTGCAACCTAGACTGAGCGGGCCGAAATATCGTTGAGATAGTCCCAAGTGATGTGTAACATCAATAACCGCATATAAGATAGTAGCATGCTCACCTATTGTCTTATGCAGGTGTAAATATTATCTCTGTTTTCATGCAGGGACGAGCACGGCCGTGGTAAGAAATATGATAAACTACTATGGTTCACTGTATGCTTTATTACGCAAAGATTGCTATCGAATATGAACTGAATTCATTTAGTTCTAATAGAAAGACAACTCTAAAGCATGCCTACCCTAACAATCAGAGTCAGTTTAGACGAGTGGGTTCGTCTCGTCCACTTAGGAAGTGTGCTAATCCCATTCCCCTAATTTCCCCAAGTGCGACGGATGCGTCCAACTAAACTGGAGCTGAAGTACGGAGAGGCATTTTGAAGCTCTTCCTATGCTGAAGTATTTTGAAGCCAATTCAAGTCGACGGCTTATGTATAATAGGGCGAATGTATGGGACGGCAAGCGTTAGTTCAGGCAACTTGTCGAATGTATTTCCTTATATGTTCAATCAATGTAGCCGCAACGGTATCCAATGTAAATTATGACTTGCACTTCGTTGCAAGCTATGAATGAAAAGTATTTCTATCTTCCTATACTGTGTCTTATATTCTGATGTGATTTGTGAAGTTTTGACTTGGCGTATTAATATCAAAATCAAAAGATAACCATTTGAGAACTTGTCATCTTGCCTTGCACGAGCGCAACTCCAGGCTCGTGCCGCATCACGCCGTAGCGAGGACGATCGAATCGGCAAAGTAACACCGGGGACGAACGGTTTGTCAACTCGGGACGTGACATATGGGGCGTGACAAGCTGCTTCAACAATAGCCTTGCTTGCCCAATATTCAGCTCTTGATAACCCTAGAGTTTGCTTGAGACAGCCGTCGGTGGCAAATCTTTTTGTTCAAAGAAGCTGTAGTAGAACTACCACTGGATCTCGAGACGTCCCGCATTCTGGATGTCGTTGGCGTCAATGGCATCTCGAACCTTTGCTTCCTGGATTAGGATTGCTTGCCATTCTGACCGAGAAATAGCAAGGCCTGCTGCTGTGGTTACTCTCGTCGGCCAGCTGGGGAGATAGGGGAGTCCTGTGCTGTTCTTCATCCCCGGCTCGGGCCAGTAGCAACTTCGGGTGGTAGCTTCCTTTTGACCAGAAAGTGATTAGCTCTGTCACCGCCTCGCCCGCGCTATTGAGAGCTTGTGCTGCAATTTCAGCTTTTTTTGCTTCTGTGTATGTAACTACGAAGAGTCTGTAATAAGTCTTTGTAGCCACATGTTTTTATATGTAGAAGCTTTCTTGTTCCTTTTGCTTTTGCCTCCAAAATAAAGAGGGAATCATCATAATAGATTTGCCTGACCAGAGGTAATATGGACGTGGTAGGCTTGATCTTGGCCAGGTATAAAAAAATAATCCTGAGGTAATATGGACGTGAACTGTTTTCTAAACTGCCGAGATAATCATAGAACTGATGCGACAAGAACGAATACTCAGAGGTAATATGGACATGGTAGTCGCATCTTCTAGGCATAGAGGAGCAATCCAGAGGTAATGTGGACGTGAAGTGATTCATCTACTTAAGAGAATATATAGGTGGGAGAGCGAGAGATCCCATTACCAGAACTCATGGGTACCCTTTTCAGGGGATGTGGGTGCCTATGCTGGTTCTGTCTTCAGACGTAATACTTCTTTAGGAACTTGTCATTGATGGGCATCATTAGCAAGTCCCCATTAGGCTTAGCTAGCCGATAAGCACCATTAGAGTACACCGTTTCTATGACGAACAGTCCTTCCCACTTGGCCTCAAACTTTCTAGCCGTCTTGTGGGTCATCACCATCGGTCTCTGTACTGCCAAGACGAGGTCGACCACCTGGTAGGATCTTTCGCAAACCTTTTTGTTGAAGGCCCCAGAGATGCGAGCTTGGTAAAGCTTAATCCTTTGTTGCACGAGCAAGCGCTTTTCATCCAACGCTTCTAGCTCTTGTAACCACCTATGCTGATTGTCTTTGACGGTTAACTGATTGGTGATCATATTAGCAGACAACATCTTCTTAAGGACTTTACCCATGCTGGTATCGGAGTCCCAAGTTAAGGAGTCAGAAGAGTGTGAGTGACTCATGACTTCTTTTGAATCTTCTGAGGTGGTCGTAGGTGTAACATACCCCAGCCCTCGACGAGCACACTAGTAGAAGTTTTTAGCTTTTCCCTTTGGAGTGTGAATCCGTATGGGAAGATGTCGGCCTTTGCCATAATTGAGCCCTTTGTTGTTGTTCAAGTCGTAGCCCATCTTCTGGATAAGGTTTTTGGCCTGCACCGTATAGCGGTAGAACTGCACTTTGCCGCTATCGAGATCTAGATCTTCAAGAGTTATTCACTGCGGATGCTCGAATCGACCGAATACAATGGATTTCTCTTCTTTTTTCCTTGTTGGAACTACGAAGTAGGCACCTCGGGCAGGGACAACCCGGCTCACATGGTTGGCAATTGTGACTTGCGTCTGTAGTTTACACATAAAATGTCTAGGAAATACTTGCTGTTCAAGCACGCGCTAGAGTAGTTCGATGACAACTTTCTATTGATGAAGTTGGTTATCTTGTCCCGAGGGATTACGTCATCGAAAGAGTGGACCTCGATATCGGCGCAAACGAAATCTTCTAGCTCTTCGTCAGTGAGGGCTAGAGCTGCCGCCGGAGGAGAAGGAGGACGCCTTACTTTCAGCTTGACCATCAAGGGAATGGTGGTCGGATGCTCCAGCACCTTTATGGTCTGCCTTGGGGACCTTTGTGGTAACTTCATTTATATAGGCTCCTGACTATCTTCCATCATCACTGGAGGAAAAGGTGGAGCTTTGTCCCGATGCTTAACAACAAGAGGCGCTGACACCTTGGGGGGCTCTCTTTCAGTCGAACCTTTAAAGGTTCTTCGGCCACTGCTGCACTTTCTGAAGCTGCCTCTGCCTCTGCCTTATCGTTAGCATCATTGCTGTCGTCATCCCATGGGACTGAGTTGTATAGATCCACATCCGTACAGTAGGCTTCAAGTCCCCGGAACGGGTCGATATCAACAAACTCCATTTTGATAGTCCCATCACTGGCTACAAATTTTATATACTGATATACGGTGGAAGGGAAAATCATGTACTCATGGATCCATGGTTGCCCCAGCAGCATGTCGTAATTTATTTTTGTATCAATGACATATCAATTCACTTTAGTGTGAAGGTCGCCGATCTGACACTTCAGGCAAATTTTGTCCAAGGGCTCGCCCTTTCCCGCGTTGAAGACACTGATTGTTGTGTTCAAGGCTGTCAACCAGTGCATTGGAACCCCTAAAGTTTGAAGCAAGCTTTTTGGAATAATGCTCAAAGAGGAACCTGGGTCGACGAGGATGCAATCGACCTTAATGGCACCGACATACCCCGTATAGTAGAGGAGGCGGTTGTGCCAGTTATTCTTTAGCAACATGTCTTGCTGGGAAAAAGTGATACTGGAAATCACTTCGACCACGCTGTGATAATATGGGTAAGCTGCGGGATCCACTTTTGGTAGCTTAACCTGGGTGAGGAAGGACTCAGCGTTCTGTAAAGCTTCACTGAGCGCATCTCGGGTCTCTTTAGAGAGACGGAGGAGCTCGAAAAGTGACAATCTAGCCAGAGTATTAGCCAGCTGCGCTAGAATATCGAAGTTATAGGGCTTGATAGGCTCGATTGCTGGATCCTTTCTGAGGGGTTTATCGAAGAGGACCTCCTTCTGTTTATGCTTGTCCAAGGTAGGGGCCCGGGATGGACTCGCCTCTGGTGACTCAGGGATCTGAGGTGGACCTGCTCCTGATATATCTGGGACAGGAGGAGTAATTGGTGGAGACTTCTCCTGGTCTGGAGCCTGGCTCTTCCCTTGTCTCTGTGCCGAACGGGTGGTCACCAAAGCATCGTCGGTCGACGTAGAGACCATGTGGCATGCCTTGCTTTTCTTTTCCATGGCAGAAAGGGTCGTAGATGTCATCATGTTGGGAACCAAGTTAAGATGTATCCACATGACTTCGCCTCGAGCTGTAGAGAACGGGATGAGCCCTTGAGCGTTGTCCCGTGCTAGCGGTTGGTTGACTACCTCCATCGTTGCCTTTTGAATAGGGATGATGCCATCTTGTACCTCTGTAGCTATAAAACTCCCGAAATGGAGAGTAACCATGTTGGCTGTGACGATCTTCTCTTCATAATCCAACGATATAACGTTAGCGTTATTGAGGCACTAAATTTACCCCTTCAATACATGGTAGTCCTGTGTTGAGTTATAGACGTACTGGTGATAATGACAGTACTTGGGATGGTATACCTTTCACACTTCATTGGGATGCCTGGGTGGCAGGATGGACAGTTTGCCACTCTTCGTAAGCATCTCGAAGAGCTCAAGCGTATCCTCGTCATTGAAGGAGTAAGTCTCACTCGGCCTCTGAGCTTTCGCGGACTTGGAGTTTGCAGCTGCTGAACCTTTGGAGATGTTGACGGTCATGGCTTGCTTGCCTTTTTCATCATTAGTGTTGTTACTGTACAAGCGTCTCCCCTTGACTTCGGGAGCAGGAAAGTGTAGCGCCAGGAGCTGCGCGTCCTGGGCTTTCCTTTGTGTGGCATCCGCTTCTGTAATGAAAGGCGTCCACGCCATGCTGGGAGCACTATGCCACAATTTTATTGCGGGCAGCATGTTCTTGCGGCAGGAGTCCATAAGCATGGGCTTGGGCATGCCGGGTGGTAATCCGAGGGTTGTCTGGTGGAAGCGCTCGATGTATGCATGGACAGACTCTTTCTCCCTCTGGACAATTTCCATGAGGGGCGACATGGTCATATTCATACCTCTTTTATAGAATCGGTCCACGAATCGAGTCTTCAGGTATTCAAAGGACGAGATGCAGTCATCCGAGAGACTGTAGAACCACTCATAGGCTATCCCCCTGCAGGGCTTCTATGGATATGTTGGACAGAAGGGCGTCTTCCTTTGGCAGGTGCCCCGTTACTGAGGCAAAGTACCTCAAGTATTGTCGGGGAGGCCCATTTCCCTTATAAGGAGTAAGCGTTTGCAGATTGTATTTGGAAGGATAGATGACGTTGTCCCACTCGGTAGGGTACGGCTGCCGGATCCCCATCTTTCAGAGCGTTGCTTGCTTCTTCTTGGCATCATGACGAGTATACAGCTCCTTGATGGCCTGCTGTATCTCGACCGGCATTGCGGAGCCTGTAGCCATTGGAGTAGACGAGGATGGTCCTACATGATTGGCAGTAGGCAACCTACCGGTTTCTTCATTGGTTGGTGGATCACACGCAAGTGTAGAGGCAGTGGGGGCCATGCTACTCTCGAGTTCGATTATGACCGAAGACAGGGTCTTTATGGTGTCCGTCAGCGTATCCAACTTCGTCTCGAGGACTTCGATACGCCTGAGTGCTTCGTTGTTGTCTTCCTCATTGCCGTCGGCCATAAAGACAGACCGAGTGTGAGGGTGACTCAAGGGAACCGTGGATCCTTCACGTTTTGGCTCAGATGCCTGAGTCTCGCTGCCCTGAGGATATACCATAAGATTGTAATCTTCTCCGGACTCAGTATGGTTGCTACCCCCGGTCTGGTGACTGGCTGCGCCTATGGAGACATCCGTGTCGAATTGTGCCTCGTCAGATTGGAACACAGGGTTGTTGTTCATGGTAGGAGCTGGCTATCCCCAATTTTTGACAAGGCACCCAATATAGATTTGGAAAGAGTGCCTTGGAACACACCTACATCGGGTACCTTAGCTTTGCTGTTCTCTGACTTCCTCTTCAGTTTAGCAACCGATATGGGAGGATTCTGGGAAGGCTCTTTAAAAGCTCTAGAACCTTGCACCACGTAGCATGTGGTGATGCGGGGCTCGTCTTCTTTATGTCTTACTGACCCCCTGTTAGGCCTCTGGTGTGGAGTTGGCATGGAGTAGAGTCTCTGGAAGAGGGAGCACCTGTTTGGCGATGGCGCAGTCGTCTGCTGACAACGACAGTTGATGGTAATCTGGGTACAAGAGTGCCTTGATTTAGGCACGTCTTGTAACACAGATTCTTCTTCCGCTTGGGAGACGGTTGCTCTACTATCATAACACTCCTATTGTACATGCAGGAAAGCTGTATGTAAGCACGGTCAGAGCGGGTATGGCGAGGAAGCCTCCTGTGGCTCCTACAGGAACGCCGCTCACGTGGCTCCCTCTCCGTGGGATGTACCCCCTGGCTTGGCTTATGCACAAGAGTACCCCAGTGGAAGGAAGATTCGACTGGTTGAGGCATTTGAGTGCGAGAGCCATTATTGTATAGATTTTCATCGGCTGCACGTGTTACTATCAATACGGGCCTCTGGTCTTTCGCTGGTGTCGCATGCTTGTTGTACGAAGCACGAGCCACCTCGGATCTCTTCCTACTACCCCAAGCAGGTGAGTAGTATTCAGAGTCCGTCAAAGGTTTACCTGAAGGAAAAGCTATTCTGTCGAAGACAGATATCCTTGCCGGCAATACTCCCATCATGAGGGGTTAACCAGTGCATACTTCCTTCGACGTCGTTCCTTCGTTAGATCAACCATGGAACCATCATCTTCTTTGCCATGCTTTTTCGGGACGGGAATCGGGCGAGGGGATATGGCTGTAGCAACCGGGATCTTCTCTGTGGCTTTGACGTTGAGGGGGTCCTGAGACACAGTTCCCGCCGTCGTACTACGAGCTGCAGCCGCCTTAGGCCTCCAAACACGTCGAGTCTTCTTCGTTTGTATGAACCGCTTCGAAGTCTTTGACTTTTTATCAGAGAGGAGATCTTCAAAAGCCTGCTGGTCGAAGCCTACGACCAGCTTATCTTGAGAAGATCCCAACAAGTGGTCATCAAATTGCATTACTGCATTCTCGTTGGAGGAGAAGGTAGTCCCCAGCAGAGTCACCAATTTGTTCGATATAACAAAAGGTTGAATAAATTTTTTGCTTTATTGAACGTATAAGGTATCTGTGTACAAAGAAGGAAGTCATAAACAAGATATTCTAAGTACAGAGAGAATAGGTTTCTGGGAAAGTGTGACGATGGAGATCGTGCACTGTAGTGGCTATTTTACTCCGTTGACGATCTAACGATGGACAACCTTTCTATGGCTCTCTGGCGCCTTTGATGGGACTCTGGGGTCACCGATCAAGAGATTGTCTGGATGAGAAGAACCCTTAAAGATGGTTGGTTGGTTCTTTGGTTGATAGGTGGATGAGGGTGGTCGACCCTTCGTTGATGGAGATCGCTGCTCCTTTGAAGATTGTCGATGTTCTCTCTGTCGATTTTGATGCTTTGGTGGAAGAAGAACTCCTTCTATTTATAGAGAACCGAGCACATATGCGATGTTCATTAAGGTTCCTGAGATATAAAAGAATCTATCGTCATTGTACGGTACAGACTTCTGTGGTGCTGACACGTGGCGGACAACGAGATTCCCGTCAAATAAGATCTCTGGAAGTTATAAACATAACCGAAGGAGGTGACAAGTGGCATGTTCCGATTTGCTTGTTCGAATACAGTCGAGTAAATCTTGGGATTTCAATTTAGATTTGAAGTCTAATTGATCCTTGTCTAAGATTTAAATCAAAATGATATGATATGAATAATGATTTAATCCCAATCTTCTCTACAAGAGGCAGTTTAAACAAACCAATTGTGGTGGACCTATGCTTCCTGTGCCTCTGGTGAGGACTAAGTGCTGTTGTGCTTCTATGGCGATGAGTAGGCTGTGCTTCTGGAGACGATGGAACTTCTGTGCTTTCAGGTGACGAGTGGATTTGGCTTCGAATGACGATGAGACTTCTGTACGTATAGAACAACTTACGAAGCTGTGTTTCGGGCTACCAGAGTCACTGTACTATAGGCAATAAGTAGGCGTGTGCTTCAGGTTGCCGAGGTTACTGTGCTTTTGGAGCAACAGGTTGACTTGCATTGGTTGCGATGGGCGTTCCCAAGTCTCTTGTAGAGAAGTAACTTAAGCTTCTGATCCAGAGCAGATGAATGCACCGTAGGAATGGAGATGGTGTGAGCATATCACCATCATGCGCCTCATGCGGACGCAGATAAGTAGCTGTGCCTCTGAATAGTGGAGAAGTTGGCTTTGAAAGGAAGGGTATGACACCCTTACACGTCTGAGATTAGTGTAGGCAGATAGCTGCGTCTCTCGAGTGCAGACACTAACTTCGGGATTAAAAGAAGGGGAAGAGTGTCCTACCACCATCTTGTTCCTAAGGTTAGCGCAGGCAGGTGGCTGTGCCTCTAGCTCGAAGGCTCTGGCTTCTTCAAAGTGCTGAGTTATTAATATACTTTTGAGAGGCTGCGCCCACTAGAATATTCGATTATGCTTCGGTGGAGGTCAATCCTCCAACGTGTGTATCAAGAAGTAGAAAGGCTGCGCTTCGATGAAGATTGCATCCCTTGTAGATCCTTCTAGGCTTTTGTTGAATCTGTACCAGATCCTTTGTAGAAGAACAGAATTAGTCCCTTATGTGTGGTCTTAATGTGTCTGTACTGGACTTTGGTAGATATGACAATGAAGGGACTTCTATCTATATCTTTTTCTGTTTTGTCTTTTTAGCACTGAGCCTCAGTCTTCTGCATCTTCTGTGCTTTGGCAAAGGGATGTCTTCAACTAAGATTTTCATGCTTCTACAATCTTAGGATAACATTTTAGAAGCGAGAGGTCATGACATGTTTCCCGAGAGATTCACGATGATCACTGGTTCATCGTATCGGAAGCCTGGTCCAGATGGACCCTTATGACTCCGTCTTA
This sequence comes from Iris pallida, assembly GCA_029216955.1. Classification (NCBI taxonomy): domain Eukaryota; kingdom Viridiplantae; phylum Streptophyta; class Magnoliopsida; order Asparagales; family Iridaceae; genus Iris; species Iris pallida. The sequence continues at coordinate 20,352,199 of JANAVB010042617.1, forward strand.
TGGTGTGGAGAACCAGACTAACCCTTGAGCGTTATCCCATGTTGGCGGAAGGTTGACTACTTCCATCGTCACCTTTGGAATATAGATGATGCCATATTGCACCTCTGTGGCTGGAAAACTCCCAAACTGGAGAGTAACCATATTGGCCGGGACGGTCTTCACTTCGTAATCCAACGATATGACATTGGCATTAATGAGGCACTGAATATGCCTCTTCAACACGTAGCAGTCTTGTATTGAGTGATGGACATACTGGTGATAATGGCAGTACTTAGGATGATCCACCTTTCACACCTCATCAGGACACCTAGCTGCTGGGATGGACAGTTTGCCACTCTTCGTAAGCATCTCGAAGAGCTCCAATGTATCCTCGTCATTGAAGGAGTAAGTCTCTTTTGGCCTCTGCGCTTCCGTAGACTTGGGATTCACAGCTGCTGAACCTTTGAAGATGTTGACGGTCATATCTTGCTTGCCTTTTCCATCTTTAGGGTTGTTGCTTGACGAGTGTCTTCCCTTGTCTTCGGGCGTAGGAAAGTGTAGCCCTAGGAGCTGCACATCCTGGGCTTTCCTTTGTGCGGCATCCTCCTCTATAATGAAAGGCATCCACTCCGTACAAGGCATGGGCTCGGGCATACCGGGTGGTAATTTGAGGGCTGCCTGGCGGAAGCGCTCAATGTATGCGCGTATAGGCTCTTTTTTCCTCTGGACAATTTCTATGAGGGTCGACATGGTCATATCCATGCCTCCTTCGTAGAATCGGTCCACGAACTGAGTCTTCAGGTCTTCAAATGACGAGATACAATCGTCCGAAAGACTGCAGAACCACTCATAGGCTACCCCCTGCAGGGCTCCTATGAATATATTGGACAGAAGGGCATCATCCGTTGGCAGGTGCCCCGTTACTGAGGTAAAGTACCTCAAGTATTATCGGGGAGACCCCTTCCCTTCATAAGGTGTAAGCGTCTGCGGATTGTATTTGGGAGGATATACGATGTTGTCCCACTCGGCAGGGTATGGCTGTCGGATCCCCATATTTCGGAGCGTTGCTTGCTTCTCTTTGGCATTATAACGAGCATACAGCTCCTTGATGGCCTACTATATATCGGCCGACATTACGGAGCCTATAGCTGATAAAGTAGACGAGGATGTTCCTGCCTGATTGGCAGTAGGCAGCCTGCTGGATTCGTCATTGGTTGGCGGATCACACGCAGGTGTAGAGGCAGCGGGGGCCATGCTACTCTTGAGGTCGATTATGACCGATGACAGGGTCTTCACGGTGTCCGTCAGCGTATCTAACTTCGTCTCGAGGACTTCGATACGTCTGAGAGCTTTGTTGTTGTCTTTCTCATTGCCATCGGCCATGAACACAGAACGAGTATGAGGGTGACTCGAGGGAGCCATGGATCCTTCACTTTCTAGCTCAGATGCCTGAGCCTCGCTGTCCTGAGGATATACCATAATATTATGATCTTCTTCGAACTCAGTATGGTTGCTACCCCCGGTCTGGTGGCTGGCTGTGCCAATGAAGACATCCATGTCGTATTGCGCCTCCTCAGATTGGAACACAGGATTGTCGTGCATGGTAGGAGGCTGGCTACCTCCAGTTTTTGACAAGTCACCTAATGTAGATATAGAACGAGTGCCTTGGAACACACCTACATCGGGTACCTTAGCTTTACTGCTCTCTAACCTCCTTTTCGGTTTTACAACCGATATGAAAGGATTACGGGAGGGCTTCTTAAAAGCTCTAAAATCCTGCACCGCGTAGCTTGTGGCGATGCGGGGCTCGTCTTCTTTATGGCTCACCGACCCCCTGTTAAGCCTTTGGCGTGGGGTCAACATGGAGTAGAGTCTCTGGAAGACGGAACGCCTGCTTGGCGATGGCGCAGCCGTCTGATGACAACAGCAGTTGATGGTAATCTGAGTACAAAAGTGCCTTGATTTAGGCACGTCTTACACCACAGATTCTTCTTCCGCTTGGGAGAGGGTTGGCTCTTCTGTCATAGCACCCCCATTGTACATGCAGGAAAGTTGCAAGTAAGTACAGTCAGAGCGGGTCTGGCGAGGAAGTCTCCTATCGTTTCGGCGGAAACGCTGCTCGCGTGGCTCCCTCTCCTTCGGATGTACCCCTAGCTTGGCTTATGCACAGGAGTACCCCAGTGGAAGGGTCGGAGATTCGACTGTTTGAGGCATCGGAGCGCGAAAGCCAGTCTTGTATAGCTTTTCGTCGGCTGTGCGTATAACTGTCAACACGGGCCTCTGGTCTGCCTTTGGTGTCACATGCTTGTTGTACGAAGTACGAGCCACCTGGAATCTTTTCCTACGACCCCCAGCGGGCGAGTACTATTCAGACTCCGCCGAAGGTTTACCTGAAGGGAAAGCGATTCTATTGAAGATAGATCTCCTTACCGGCAACACTCCCGTCATGAGGGATTGGAGCGGTGTGCGCTTCCTTTGGCATCGTTCCTTCGTCAGATCAACCATGGAACGACCATCTTCTTTGCCATGCTTTCCTAGAACGGGAATCGGGCGAGGGAATATGTGAAACCCAATTTTCGTGAATTAATATTTGTGCTATAGTATTATTAATATTAGTATTCTATTATTATTATTATTATATTTTTCAAGTGTTAAAAATTATTTCAAAATTAATAACCAGAATTTTTGGATTCAAACCCAGACCCGAGCCTGAGCCGAACCCAATCCCATTTCTTTCTATTAAAATATGTTGGTTAATGTTTTTTTAAAAAAAAAAGAATGGTTCCTTTGTGCTGGTCACGAGGACCAGCACATCCCACTCCCTACCACACGTTCTTCTAAACCCCCTTATTTCACTCCTTCCCACGATTTCAACAGCAACAATTCCTCTGGATCACTTCCCCTTAATAACACTCCTCCCCTCCTCATTCTTTCACAGAAGCCTAACTCTATTTCCCTCCCTAACTACTTTTCTTCCTCTTTCCCCTTCACTTTATCACTTCCTCGCTGTTCTCTGGAGCAACCCATTTCCAAACCCACTTCTGAAACCCTCCTCCACCTAACCCCCAAAGCCCGACCAACTCCGGCGATTTCCGCGCCCTCCGGCCGACAGCGTGCCACCATCCACCGGAGCCCGAGCCCTAGCTCGGCCGTTTCCTTCGCGGCACCCTCCGGCGACCGCGCGGCCCTCGCGCGCCGCCCTAGCCCGCCGGAGACCCGCTCCCCCGACCGCCTCCGCGAGCTCTCCCCGAGCCTCGCGGCCAGTCCATCCGCCGGAGCCCCCGACCCCGCGGCCCCCTCTGCGCCACTCCGGCGACCGCCTCCGGAGCTCCCCCTCGCGCCGTCCCCGACAGCGCTGTTCCTGTGACCGCGCACTCCTTTGGCGCTGATTTCCCGCGAGTTTTCTCCGCCAACTCCGGCGACCCGTTCCCCTCTGTGCCCCGACCAGCGAGCCTCTGGCCGCGCTTCTCGACAGCGCTGCCATTCCCAGCATGCCCTAGCGCTGCCGAGTCTTCCTGGTTGTTCTGCCGTACCCTATTTTTGGAGTTCATCGACGTTGCGTCGACGACGACGTTGGTTCCAGCTATTTCGGAACGTCGCTGTGCTGGTCTATTTCTATTTCTTTCTATTTTATCATCTGAGAGCTCTAGCCGAGCAACCCGAGGTATAACCCCCTGTCCCGCTATTTTACTATTTTTGTCGATGATGAAATGGTCCCCGGTTCCATTTGGGAATTCAGTATTAGCGACGTCGTATTTTTTCGAAACTTTCGGAAAGGTTCCGTGAGTTGTTTTGCATTCCCGGAATATTTTGGGAATGGTTTTTGGTATGTTTTAGTTTCCGGAAATTTTCGGAAACGTTCTGTAATTTGTAGAAATTGGAATCGGACTTCCGAAACTATTTCGGGTCGTCCCGATTACGCTGTGGATTGGCTGTGGATGTGTTATATATAAAACGTGGGTTTTTCCCTGGTTTGGGACTTGCAGGAATTATCGGCGACAATTTTCCAGTTTTTGGGTTGACCAAAAATAGAGGAGATGCTGCCCGATTTTTCCGTAAATCCCGAATTGATTTCAAAATGAATTTAAAATGATTTTCGGAATTTAATTGATATTTATTTTTGGGTGACGACCGTACCGGTCAATGGACCCGGCTAAGTGCAAACGATACCGGTCCCGCCCGGACGTTGAGGCAATTAGCAAAATTGAGGATCGGACCATTATCAGAGACTTGATATTATCAGTATTTTATTATTTATTTTTGTTTACATTTTTAATTAATATTTTCAGTTAGGACTAACGGCAGTTTATTCTTATTTCAATTTATGTAAATAAATTGTAATGGGCATAAGCCCAGCTGGCTGGTCTGTGACTGTAATAGCTTAGGTTTCCTATCGTTTTCTGGTTTTTCGTGTTTTTATTGTTTAGTGATTAAAATGATTAAAAAGATATTTTTCGTATAAAGTTAATTATTATTTTTTTCACTTAAAAAAATTGACCAGTTTATTATTTAAATAAAGGTCACGTATTTCTCACTAAGCAAGAAAATTAGTTTTATATTATATTTTATAAAATTACCAAGTTTTCGTAAGTAATCTGGCATCGACGCTATTTTTTCAAATTCAAAGTTAAAAACGACATTTTCCCTCGTATTAAATCAACGCACAATTAATCACGTTTTCTGTGTTTAGTTAATTAAATAACTAAAAATGGACTAGGATGCAAATAGAGATTACAACTAGCATAGCTAAGTTGGTTAACCTGAAAGCTGAGTCTATCTCTCGAATGTAGGAATTCGAGGACAACTCTAAACTTCCTGTCTCGGAGTCGTCCACCTCTCCAGTCATTTTACATTGAGGCAAGTATAGTTTATGTTAGTTTACAGTTATTTATTTAATCGTTTTACTGCATGTCTAAACCATGATGCAAACACGAAACTCTCTCCGAGAGTACTGTACTGTAACTACTGTAACTATTGGGGACTGGAGGAGTAGTGTAATGAGTATGACCACATCCAAACTACTGTAACTACTGTAACTATTGGTTTACTCCTCATACACACGGGGATAAGCTGTACCCTCCTGTAACAAACCCAAGCCGGTCATATGTCATTACCTATTCAAATCACTGTTTTATACTGTAACAAACCTGTTTTAAAACTGTTTAGAACTGCATGATTCTATTTCTTATTTAACTGTTTAAAATTAGCATGAATTGTACTTTGCTCCCTCCTGACTGGAGATCCAACATTTTAGGTATCACTGATGAGGCTTTGTTTCACGATATTTCTCGAGGTCCCAACTAGAAGACGAGGATTCCGAGACTGATGAGCTGTGTACCTAGAGTTTTCTCTTCTTCTTGATGTATGTGGAAAATGGTTTAAGTTGTAGCTTTCACTTCATTGTAAAAGATCAATAAAGTTTTAAATTTCCGAATTTTGAGTTGTGAAAAATACAGATGTTGTTGTGGTTACCTGCTAATGGAACAGCTTACTGCCGCCGTCTCAACAACGTGTAGGCTGGGCATGATCCGGTTCGACCCAATTATTTGGGATCGGGTCGTGACATGTTTTTAGTGGTGGCCCATGCAGGTCCGTACAACAACTTAGGAAAATATACCTAGAAACAATTAGAACACTAGAATATTTGATTTGTCACAATATAGATCCGATTTATATATAAACAAATATTTTTGGTTGATTATAGACTGGTAGGCTACCTTGCTTATGTGTGCATCCTAAACCTTCCAGAGAATGACCATTGACAAGACCAAATCCTGCTGGCGATGAGGTGTCATCTCCGGATCATACCCCATCTCCTCAACCAAGCCCAGGGTCTTTTCCCTCGCGGCTGTTTGACCGTCCTCATAATGCATCCAGTGAAGTTTTCGCTACACTGGCGATTCCTACCTCATCTCAACTAAGTTGTATTTCCGTGGTGGAGTATCCATTTTTGTTGCTCCACTAGTACCAGCAAACACCTTCCAAATGGTTGTCCTATTTCAAGAAATCCTGGAGTTCCAGAAAGCTCAAGATGAAGCCCAGCAGGAACAGAAGAATATCACGAGAGAAGACATGAAGAACATCAATGATGTAGCCTTAGTTATCTCCAACCAAGTTAGAGCAGAACCTTGTCCTAGGAAGGATACCCCTGAATCTAGAAGATATTTGGGTCCCATCAAGTACCCTACTTTCCGGCAGTCTTGTCGTAAGAAGCTATGGGCTTGTAACCACTGCAAGAGGCCTGGTCATCAGGCCGTTAGTTGCCGCAAGAGTTTGGGATAATGTTTGGCATATAGATCTGCTAAACATCGGGTAAAGGACTGCCCTTATTTTTCCATCAAACCAGAGCTCATATCCCAGCAACACCTGTTAGGCCACAACCTAGGGACCCTCTTTCTATCCAGCAGACCCTGCCCTTACAGTAAGGTATGATGCATACTCGAGGTTCATAGAAGATGAAGCAGTTGGAGACTGCTCATGCAAGAGCCAGAACTATGAGGAATAGTACCTAGGACTGCTAAATAGCATTATCTTTTTGGAAATTGTAACAAGATGTCCTTAGATCAATCATAAGAGTTTATGCTGTAATTCTTCACATGAATAAGAAATTCTTAGTTACACCTTTATGACAGAAGTTTTTTCCTGATAGTCTTCCCGGTTTAGCCCAAACCTAGACATGAGGATTCACCCCTGACCTAGTCCCCGGCTCTTACCCAAATTCTAAAGGATATTATAGAGTCAACCCGAAGGTGGCCAAGAAGATGAAGGACCAGATCAGGGAAGGCTCTAGGATTTATTCAGAGTGGAACTTCACCTTAGGGAACACCTATCTTGTTGTGCCCAAGAAGGATAGAACAACGGATGTGCATTGATTACCAGACACTAAAGAACAAGTGCTCTCTGCCCGGATCGAGGATCTGTTTGATTTATTTGTGTGGAGTTAGGGTGTTTCGAGGCTTGACTTAAGATCTGACTACCATCAAATCAAAGTCAGGAAGGAGGACATTTCCAAGACGGCATTCGAACACTAAGTATGGGTAGTTTTCTTTGGTTATGCTGTTGGACTGACAAATGCTCCTGCTGTGTTCATGAATCTCATGAACATAGTTTTTCATGAGTATTTGAATCAGTTTATCTTCTCCATAGATAATATTATGATATATTCGAAGACTGAAGAAGAGCATGAAGAACATCTGAGGAAAGTTCTGGAAACTTTGAAGAAAAAGAAGTTTTATAGTAAGTTATCTGAACGTGGATTTTCTTTGACAAAGTGGACGTTTGGTCATGTTGTCAAGAGAAGAAATTTCGATGGAAGATAGCTGTTGTTGAAGAGTGGTATACCCCAAGTTTAATTCGGAAGTTTCTTGAACTTGGCCGGCTACTATCAGAAGTTCGTGAAGGACTTCGCCAAGATTGCTGAGCCGATGACGAAGCTCACTTGGAAGAATGAAGAGTTCATTTGAACGAAAGATTGCCAGGCGGCATTAAGGAGTTAAAGAAGAGACTTACCACTACACCAATCCTTGCGCTACCCGCAGGAACCGGTGGTTTCTCAATTTACAGTAATGCCTCTGGAAAGGACTGGGCTGCGTTCTTCAACAACATGGAAAAGTAATTGCTTTCACATATAGGCAACTACAGACTCATGAGGAGAATTATCCCACACCTAATTTGAAATTTGCTGCAATTATCTTTACTTGGAAGCTATGGAAAGGGAGTGAAAATATATACGGACTACAAAAGTCTGAAATATGTCTTCACTCAGAAAGGGCTGAATGTTAGACTGAGAAGATGGCTGAAGCACATGAAGGATTTCGACATCAACCTGTAGTACCATTCAGGTAAGGCTAATATGGTCGCTGATGCACTTGGTCGATACTAATGGCGGAGTTCTTAGCCAAGGACTAGCACCTGCTAGAAGACATCGAGAAGTTTGGACTGGAGGTTATACTACCTGGAGATAGACGGACGGAGCTGGATGCTGAATCAGTATTGATGAAGTTCGAGGCTGAGGGACAAAATCAAGAGATCGTAGTTTCAAAACGAGGCACTTTGCAGGCTTAGAGATCAAGTGTTGGCAGGAACACTTGAGGGTTTCTAAATTGATCAGCAGTGGAACTCTGAAGAATGGTACGAGACTTTACGTATTTGCTAACAAACGAAGGAACGAGTTGATGAAAGAAATGCACTAGTCGCAGTATTCCATATATTCAGGAGATAATAAGATGTATCGGAATATACCTCCATTGATTGGTGTTATGGAATAAAGAAGGACAATTCCAGGTATGGGATTAGATGTGAATTTGTCAACATGAGGAATTTAGCAAGAGAACAACAAGTTTGTTGGAGCCGCTGGACAATTCGGAGTAGAAGTAGAAGCATATAACAATGAACTTTGAATAAGGATTGCCTTGTTCCCAAGGAGGGAAGGGCACCAATTGGATTATATTAAACCGACTGACTAAGTCAGCACACTTTATTCCCTTCCAAGTTGGTTTATCCACTAAGAAGTTGGCAGCATTGCACGAGAGGCACATCTACCGGATTCATGGAGTACCGCAGGACGAGCAAGTAGAGAGGTCAATCCAGACGCTTGAAGATGTATTGAGATTTTGCATCTTGGAATTTGGTAGGTCTTGGGAAGACCAAATTGCTTTTGGTGAAGTTTTCTCCTACCAGAGGAACAATCAGTTTTGACGGAACTGGAAATTGAGGCCAGGAACATCAGGCCATTTGAAGTTTAAGACGAGTTGGAAGTAGCGTACCAGTTAGCTCTACCAGCTAATCTTGAGAGTGTGCAACGTCTTCTACGTCACAGCTCAGACGCTACATTTCGGATCCGAGTCACGTTTTGAATAATTCAGAGCTGAAGATTGGACTCAACCTTTCAGTGCCAGAGAAACCAGTTGCAAGCCTAGTCAGAGATGAGAAAAAAATCAGAATTTGAGCCATCACTTAAACTTCTATTCCTTATCTTTTCTTTTCCCGTTCTAAACTTGACTGATGCTGCTAAGTTAGCCTAGTTTTACAAGCTATCTCTTTAATCAAGCTTGATCATGACGATATTTTATTGGGTGCACCCACTAATATATTGTCTAATCAGGACCGGTGCATGATGGTCTGATCAACCTCGTGTACTTTGGTTCACTTTTGTATTTTTCTGCGTGGATGATATCATAAAAAGAAACTTGTCCCTAAACCGTCTCATCCACGACTGCCTTGGAAATTCTTATTGTTGGACCTGAGCTACGGGCGCAGTACTCGTACCTGTTTGATTCTCCTACCCTGCCTTTAATTTCGAGGACGAAATTTTCTAAGGAGGGAAGATTGTGAAACCCAATTTTCGTGAATTAATATTTGTGCTATAGTATTATTAATATTAGTATTCTATTATTATTATTATTATTATATTTTTCAAGTGTTAAAAATTATTTCAAAATTAATAACCAGGATTTTTGGATTCAAACCCAGACCCGAGCCTGAGCCGAACCCAATCCTATTTCTTTCTATTAAAATATGTTGGTTAATGTTTTTTTAAAAAAAAATTAATGGTTCCTTTGTGCTGGTCACGAGGACCAGCATATCCCACTCCCTACCACACGTTCTTCTAAACCCCCTCATTTCACTCCTTCCCACGATTTCAACAGCAACAATTCCTCTGGATCACTTCCCCTTAATGACACTCCTTCCCTCCTCATTCTTTCACAGAAGCCTAACTCTATTTCCCTCCCTAACTACTCTTCTTCCTCTTTCCCCTTCACTTCATCACTTCCTCGCTGTTCTCTGGAGCAACCCATTTCCAAACCCACTTCTGAAACCCTCCTCCATCTAACCCCCAAAGCCCGACCAACTCCGACGATTTCCGCGCCCTCCGGCCGACAGTGCGCCACCATCCACCGGAGCCCGAGCTCTAGCTCGGCCGTTCCCTTCGCGGCACCCTCCAACGACCGCGCGGCCCTCGCGTGCCGCCCTAGCCCGCCGGAGACCCGCTCCCCCGACCGCCTCCGCGAGCTCTCCCCGAGCCTCGCGGCCAAGTCCATCCGCCGGAGCCCCCGACCCCGCGGCCCCCTCTGCGCCACTCCGGCGACCGCCTCCGGAGCTCCCCCTCGCGCCGTCCCCGACAGCGCTGTTCCGGTGACCGCGCACTCCTTTGGCGCTGATTTCCCGCGAGTTTTTTCCGCCAACTCCGGCGACCCGTTCCCCTCTGCGCCCCGACCAGCGAGCCTCTGGCCGCGCTTTCCGACAGCGCTGCCATTCCCAGCGTGCCCTAGCGCTGCCGAGTCTTCCTGGTTGTTCTGTCGTACCCTATTTTTGGAGTTCATCGACGTTGCGTCGACGATGACGTTGGTTCCAGCTATTTCAGAACGTCGCTGTGCTGGACTATTTCTATTTCTTTCTATTTTATCATCTGAGAGCTCTAGCCGAGCAACCCGAGGTATAACCCCCTGTCCCGCTATTTTACTATTTTTGTCGATGATGAAATGGTCCCCGGTTCCCTTTGGGAATTCGGTATTAGCGACGTCGTATTTTTCCGGGACTTTCGAAAAGGTCCTGTGAGTTGTTTTGCATTCTCGAAATATTTCGGGAATGGTTTTTGGTATGTTTTAGTTTCCGGAAATTTTTGGAAACGTTCTGTGATTTGTGGAAATTGGAATCGGACTTTCGAAACTATTTCGGGTCGTCCCGATTACGCTGTGGATTGGCTGTGGATGTGTTATATATAAAACGTGGGTTTTTCCCTGGTTTGGGACTTGCAGGAATTATCGGCGACAATTTCCCAGTTTTTGGGTTGACCAAAAACAAAGGAGATGCTGCCCGATTTTTTCGTAAATCCCGAATTGATTTCAAAATAAATTTAAAATAATTTTCGGAATTTAATTGATATTTATTTTTGGGTGACGACCGTACCGGTCAATGGACCCGGCTAAGTGCAAACGATACCGGCCCCGCCCGGACGTTGAGGCAATTAGCAAAAATTGAGGATCGGACCATTATCTGAGACTTGATATTATCAGTATTTTATTATTTATTTTTGTTTACATTTTTAATTAACATTTTCAGTTAGGACTAACGGCAGTTTATTCTTATTTCAATTTATGTAAATAAATTGTAATAGCCATAAGCCCAGCTGGCTGGTCTGTGACTGTAATAGCTTAGGTTTCCTATCGTTTTCTGGTTTTTCGTGTTTTTATTGTTTAGTGATTAAAATGATTAAAAAGATATTTTTCGTATAAAGTTAATTATTATTTTTCTTACTTAAAAAAATTGACCAGTTTATTATTTAAATAAAGGTCACGTATTTCTCACTAAGCAAGAAAATTAGTTTTATATTATATTTTATAAAATTACCAAGTTTTCGTAAGTAATCTGGCATCGACGCTATTTTTTCAAATTCAAAGTTAAAAACGACGTTTTCCCTCATATTAAATCAACGCACAATTAATCGCGTTTTCTGTGTTTAGTTAATTAAATATCTAAAAATGGACTAGGACGCAAATAGAGATTACAACTAGCATAGCTAAGTTGGTTAACCTGAAAGCTGAGTCTATCTCTCGAATGTAGGAATTCGAGGACAACTCTAAACTTCCAGTCTCGGAGTCGTCCACCTCTCTAGTCATTTTACATTGAGGCAAGTATAGTTTATGTTAGTTACAGTTATTTATTTAATCGTTTTACTGCATGTCTAAACCACGATGCAAACACGAAACTCTCTCCGAGAGTACTGTACTGTAACTACTGTAACTATTGGGGACTGGGGGAGTAGTGTAATGAGTATGACCACATCCAAACTACTGTAACTACTGTAACTATTGGTTTACTCCTCATACACACGGGAATAAGCTGTACCCTCCTGTAACAAACCCAAGCCGGTCATATGTCATTACCTATTCAAATCACTGTTTTATACTGTAACAAACCTGTTTTAAAACTGTTTAGAACTGTATGATTCTATTTCTTATTTAACTGTTTAAAATTAGCATGAATTGTACTTTGCTCCCTCCTGACTGGAGACCCAACATTTTAGGTATCACTGATGAGGCTTTGTTCCGCGATATTTCCCGAGGTCCCAACTAGAAGACGAGGATTTCGAGACTGATGAGCTGTGTACCTAGAGTTTTCTCTTCTTCTTGATGTATGTGGAAAATGGTTTAAGTTGTAGCTTTCACTTCATTGTAAAAGATCAATAAAGTTTTAAATTTTCGAATTTTGAGTTGTGACAAATACAGATGTTGTTGTGGTTACCTGCTAATGGAACAGCTTACTGCCGCCGTCTCAACAACGGTGCAGGCTGGGCATGATCCGGTTCGACCCAATTATTTGGAATCGGGTCGTGACAGAATAAGGCTGTAGCAGCCAGAATCTTCTCTGTGGCTTTGACGTTTAGTAGGTCCTGAGACGCAGTTCCCACCATCGTATTGCTGGCTGCAGCCGCCTTGGGCCTCTAGATACGTCAATTCTTTTTCGATTGTATGAACCGCTTCGAAGTCTTTGACTTTTTACCAGAGAGGATATCTTCAAAGGCCTGTTGGTCGAAGCGTACGACCAACATGTCTTGAGAAGCTCCCAGCAAGTTTTTATCAGATTGCGTCACCGCCTTCTCGTTGGAGGGGAAGGTAGTCCCCAGCAGAGTCGCTATTTTGTTCGACATAAAAAAAGGTTGAACGAACTTTTTGCTTTATTGAACGTATAAGGTATCTGTGTGCAAAGAAGGAAGTCCTAAACCAGATATTCTAAGTACAGGAAGAAGAGATTTCTGGGAAAGTGGGATGATGGAGATCGAGCACTGCCGCGGCTCCTTTACTCCGTTGACGATCTGACTAAGAATCAACCTTACTATGGCTCTCGGGCGCCTTTGACGGGACTCTGTGGTCTTCGATCAAGAGGCTGTCTGGATAAGAAGATCCCTTGAAGATGGTTGGTTCTTTGGTTGATCAGTGGATGAGGGTGGTCGACTCTTCGTGGATAGAGATTGTTGATCCTTTGAAGATTGTCGATTATCAATGTTCCCTCTGTCTTTCGATTCTTTGGTGGAAGAAGAACTCCTTCCATTTATAAAGAACCATGCACATATGCGATGTGCATTAGGGTTGCTAAGATATAAAAGAATCTACCGTCATTACACGGTGCGAGCTTCTACGGCGCTGACACGTGGCGGAAATCGAGATTCTCCTCAAACGAGATCTCTGGTGGTTATAAACATAACCAAAGAAGGTGACACATGGCATGTGCCGATTTGCTTCCTCGAATATAGTCGAGTAAATCTTAGGATTTCATCCTAGATTTGGAGTCTAATGGATCCTCGTCTAAGTTTTAAATCAATCTGATATGATATCAATCATAATTTAATCCCAATATTCTCTGCAAAAGGCAGTTTATACAAACCAATTGGGGTGAACCCAAGCTTCCTGCGCCTCTGGTAAGGACTAAGTACTGTTGTGCTTTTGGGGCGACGAGTAGATCGTGCTTCTGGAGACGACGAAACCTCTGTACTTTCAGGCGACGAGTGGACTTGGCTTCGAATGACGACGCAACTTCTGTGCATATAGAGCAACTTATGGAGTTGTGTTTCAGGATACTGGAGTCACTGTGTTGTAGGCGACAAGTAGGTTTGTGCTTCAGGTTGGCGAGATTATTGTGCTTTTGGAGTGACATGCTCACTTACATTGGTTGTGATGGGAGTTCTCAAGTCTCTATAGAGAAGTGACTTAATCTTCTGAACCGGAGTAGACGACTGTGCCGTAGGAATGGAGATGGTGTGAGCATATTACCGTCCTGCGCCTCATGCGGACGCAGGTAAGTAGTTGCACCTCTGAACAGTGAAGGTGTTGGCTGTAAAGAAAAGGTCATGACACCCTTGTGCGTCTAAGATTGGCGCATGCAGGTAGTTGCACCTCTGGAGTGAAGACACTGGCTTCTGAAGTAAAAGAAGGAGGGCCTACCACCATCTTGCTTCTAAGGTTGGCGCAGGCAAGTAGCTGCGCCTCTTGCTTGAAGGCTCTATCTTCTTCAAAATGCTGAGCAACTGATATGCTTCTGAGAGGCTGTGCCCACAAGAAAGTCAGGACACGCTTCGATGGAGATCAATCTTCCATCGTGCGTGCCGAGAAGAAGGAAGGCTGTGTTTCGACGAAGACTGCATCCCTTATAGATCCCTCTAGCCTTTGTCGAATATGTACTAGATCCTTTGTAGAAGAACATAATTAGTCCCCTATGTATAGTGCTGATGTGTCTATACTAGACTTTGGTAGACATGACAATAAAGGGACTTTTCTCCATATCTTTTGTTTTATATTTTTAGCACTGAGCCTCAGTCTTTTGCATATTCTGTGCTTTGGCGAAGGGATGTCTTTAGCTGAGATTTTTCATGCTGAATGGTTCAATGACTTTCATCAACGAAAAACTTGTTCGAGAAGTCCAATCAATTTTAATTTGTTTTCTGATCATACAAACGTCTTTGGACACTTCGACCTTGTCGACCTAGTTCAAACCAGTTTTCCTATTTATTCTAATATAATTTGCTTGTTTTATTGTATTCTCTCGGTCACTAAAGGCACGGTTAAATCGAAAGTTGGTGGAATTGACATTAAGTTTAATGTTGATGATTTGGGAATTATGCTTCATATTTCCAATGTAGGGGAAGCATTAGTGGATATCACCTCGGTGCAATTTCCAGCCCATATGACTTTTGACTCTTTTCGTGATTCTTTATATGCTCCAAATTTACGTCCCAAAGGTAGTCTTCGCCCTAAGCATCTGAACAACTACTTTTATGATTTGTATCAGATGGTATTTTTTGCTATTCTTCCAAAACAAACCTCCACCGATGAGATCATATATTTGAAACTTTCTGCTATGTACCATCTTTACTTCTAAGTCCTTTTTAATCTTCCTAGGACTATCATTTCTGCTAAGGAAAGGTGTCGGAAGAAACCGTGACGACTTCTCTATGCAATATATCTGCCTTATAATTTTCAGTACTTTAAGGTTATCTTGGACGATTGTCCCCAGGATGCTCCATCTGCCTATTTTTATGAGCATCATAGAGTTGCTCATATTCCTTCAGTTTGGGCTCCTCCTCCTCCTCCTCTTGTTGACCCATTAGCCGGTAGTTCACATCATTCCCATCCTCCCAGTGGTGTTACCTTTGAGTCTCTTCCGGCCTTGATAATGGATCAGTTTAGGTCCATAGATTTTTGTACCATTTTTTAATTACAGGCCATATCTAACACCATGAGGGATGTTACCTAAAATTATGCTCACAACCCTGGTCGTCCTATTCCCATGGTTCATGACCCCTCGATGATTGGTTATCGCCTTGATGATCGAGAGTGTCAGCGATACTTTGACCCTTTTGTTGTCTGCTATGATCATCACCACGCTGCAGAGTCTGGTCCTTCTAGGATAGCAGATGATGATGATGATTGAGGATGTTCCCTAGTGATATAGTGTCATTTTTTTATGCTCTAGTTATGTCTTTTTATCTATTAGTGATCAATGCTTCTTTCAAGAATTATCAGTATTTAGTTATTATGTGACCTTCATTTTAGTTGGCATGTATCAATGTATGCACTTTCTGCTTTCTGTTTATATATCAGTTTACTATTTCCCGCACTATGTGTTATAATGTTTTTCTTATGAGTTTATGCACTATTTACTATCTGTGCTGAGTACATCACTTTACTTTCGGTCATTTTGCTTATATGACAAACGGGGGAGAAAATATGATACTTTCATTACTTTGTTGATTATCAATGTTTGCTCTAAAGGTTTTTTGTTTGAGATTTTTTTAGACTTCACAGATGTTCAGAAAACTTGATTTATTATGGGGGAGCATGTCATTCAGACAGGACTTGACCATTTATTACGGGGGAGCAAGTCCATTAGCAAGTATTGTACCGATGAACAAGCTACTTCCGTAGCGCACAAGCCTTCTTTCCAACAAAGCTGAGCAATCCTAAAGTATCAATTATAGTTTTTTCAAATTACCAAATGTCATGCCCCAGTCCCAAAATACGCGGGACCGAACCACGTGACATTGGCCAGCTACGTATTCAACCAGACTTTAGCCCGAGTAGAATACGTATAACCTGTTCAAAATGGTGTAACAATCACTACATCAACACTATATCTCAATCCAGTAACAGAAACATAAGGAAAGGAAATATGAATACTAGTCTGTAGCCCAATAATCATACTTTCCCGAATAGACTCCAAAAGATAATATGAGTCTATAATACTAGGCTACTAAGCAGATACAAATAACAAAAAATGAACATATAAATCTGAAAGATTGAATACCTGTAATGAAATAAAATCCAGCAAGGCGCTCAACAAAAGCTACTCAACCAACCTGGAAGAAAACTAGGTCCTCAGAGGGACGCAACAAGGTACATAATATACATGCCAAGTGTACGACAGTAATGAATGAATAAATAAAGTATAATAAGACTGATAAAATGTGTGAATCTAACATAGCCAACTAGTATGAAATGCAATTTAAGAAACATCACTCGAACACGTAGGATGTCACGGTGTACCCCGAAGACCTAATAGGCACTCCAGCAAACTATGAATACCCCACAGTCCGATAAGGACTGTGGCAAACTATGAAATCCCCGAAGCTCTGGAATGAGACAACGGTATACTATGAGGGAAAGTAGCCCAAGCGCACGGTGCATGTTCTCCCCTCCCATATGACCTTGCGAATCGCATCCACGAGACGTTCGGCCATATTCTCTAGCTAGGACATCGAGTCATACTAGTAAGTACAGTGTAAAGATCATAAGTCATCGTCCTAGAATCAATCATGGATTTCCGTATAGCAAGATATAAATCATGTACGGGAATCCGACAATACGTTGTAACCGTGAACATGACCTAGGGTCTGAAGGTACCCCGCAACGGATTGTTGCGGTAACGAAAATGTGCATGTCTAATGTCGATACTCGATGGCGCTAACGTCTATCGGCAGCCGAATGTGATTGGGTCGCAAAGTATCGAACATGGCCATATGTGTTGCAATAACATACACATAAAAAAATATTTAAGAATTTAAATACTTGTAACTGAAATACAAAATTGGCAAGGTACACTTGCCTGGCTCCGGTTATTGAAAGGGAAGAGCTGGTCCAATGTCCACGTCCGCAGTGTCCAAAGCGACAAAATGACCTAGAGAATAATATTTTAAACTAATTAATTAATTATTGCAACTAGGGTTGACTAATCAATAATCAAAGCTTATTAAGGAGGGGAAAATATTTCTATGACTACTCCCTACTTATAAGCTATATCCATTAAGGATGGCTAACATTGGATTTGAGGGTAAAAGCATTAATTTGAACCAAGTTGCATTAATTGGTAAGGAACTATACAAAACTCCGCATAATTTCCAAAACAAGTCTTAAACCCAGGATCACCCCTGTACACTACCTCCTACACAACCAAATGATCTATGGCTCACAAGTGCAAGCATATGGGTAGCGCCCATTAATCAACTCACAGTTGGCACATGAGTATCATGAAACATAAAGGAAGAAGAACAAAACATAAAACACACAAAATCCCCACTTCATGATTCGAACCCTGGTCCGTCCCTTTAATCACCCAAGCACACTACCACTAGAGCTATACTCACATGTGTGAAAGATGTTGGCAGTGCCATTCTTTATTGTTGTCTAGGCAGGGCCTTTCCTCATGTTCTCTACACACATTAGTATTCCTAAGCACAACCATTCTCACTGTGTCGACATGGAATAGGCCTATGCATTACTCCTCCCCATTCTAACAACTTAACATTTATACCAAAATATCCCCAACCCTCTTTCTATATTTAGTATCCAACAACCAAACATATATTAAAGATTCACACCAGAATAATCATTCGAACACATTGCTAACCCAACTTATCAAATAACCTATTAGCTACACTGTTAGCATGGGCATTCTGCTCTACTCTACTGATTTACCATGATTACACAGGGAAAGAACATATCTGCCAAAGCCACATGAAGGAAATAGAGTGAGAGACAGTACCCAAAAGAGCCGGTCGGGCGGAGGAAAAGAACTCCCACTCAGAGGATGACATCGACGAGGGAAGCCAACGCCGGGCCTTGCCCTCCGGAGTCGAGTAGAGGCTCGCCGATCTTCGAGCCTACGAGATGGAGAACTGGATGCAGTGGAGGCTAACAATTACTCTGGCAGGGAGGACTCGTCGTTCGCTGCACGGAGGTGGTAACACAGCCCCCGGCCAACTCGACGTTGACGATGATGGTGATGAAGATGACGAAGAAAAAGCTTGGCGACTAGGGTTTGAAAGAATAGGAGGAGAAGAGAAAAAGATTGAATATAAGGGAGAGAAAGGCTTAGGGTTTCATTCGGAGGGGGCTAAGTCCAAGCCGTACGCGCGCGTGCCTGTGGTCGCTGCAATGTCTGCAGTATACGCGTGCACACAGAGCCGTGGGAGAGAAGTACAGTAACAACAAGGATTTAAATTAATGGATGCGGGTTAATGGGTTGGGGTGACTCGATGACCCGGCTCTAATGGAGCTAGCCATTGGGGCTTAAAATCGAATGTGGTCAGGTCGGTTGAATGGACGCTGTCTTGAAATGACAGGAAGAAGGAAAAGACCAATAGAATTTGAATATGTGTTTATTTTCTTTTTTGTTTTTAAGTAGCCGTTTGAATTTATAGGTGAAGGTTTGAGCTGCTACATAAAAAAAAACTAAAATGAGGGATGGGGTTGCTATGCTGGGCTAGGGAGTATTATACATGAGCCAAGGGGACTAAGAAAAATGCTAATGGAAAAGAAATGGTTGTTGCCATAGATATTCCTTAAGAAGGAATTATACAGAAAAAAAAACAACAACAACTATATTGGCTACACTTTTATTTAATCAAGTATGCCTACAACCATGTGAAGTATAATTTTTTTACAAATAATTCTAAACTTCTAACTTAAAATTTTTAATAATTAAACAACCCAAAATATAATTAAATTTAGCTTATGAATATGAAAAAAAAAGTCCTTAAGTTCTAAATTATTAGCTAATAAAATATTCATAATAAGATACTTAGAATTTGGGGGGCTCACATCCTCTCCCCCTTAGAAAATTTCGTCCCCGAAATTAAAATATGGCACGATTTTTGGAAATGAGATTCTAAGGAATATTACGAAATTCAAAATACAGTACGTAAATTCGTACCTAGATCCTCAAACAAGTTAGGAAAATGCTACCGAATAGAATCCTTGTGCTCCCAAGAGGACACGTCCAGAGAAGGTTGCTTCCAAGCGACCCGGACGAGTCGAATCGTCTGCCTTCTCAAGACCTCGCTACGATCAAGAATCACAACCGACTACTCCACAACGATAGGCTCGGTCCAACTGTAATCTCTAAATGATACAGCACGTGACTAGGGTCTGCCAGGTACCTTCTCAACTGTGATACGTGGAAAACGTCATGCACTCCTTCAAGGGACGTCGGTAATGCTAGACGATAAGCCACCTCTCCTACTCACTCCAAAAATATCAACGGGCCCGATGTACCTCGGACTTAACTTCCATCTGCTGCCAAATCTGATAGTCCCTCGGTTTGGTGATATCCTTAAAAACACGTGGTCGTCTTCCTTGATCTCCAAAGGTCGGTGATGTGCATGAGCCAGTGCTTCTGTCTATCATGTGTCGCTCTGAGGTGACTCTGAATCTGGTACACCTTTTTACCGTCTGCGTTACCAACTCTGAACCGAGTATCTGACGTTGTCCGACGTCACTTCAATAAAATGGAGACCTGCACTTCCTGCCGTACTATGCCTCAAAGGCTGCCATCTATATGCTCGCATGGTAACTGTTGTTGTATGAGAACTCGACCAAGTATAGGTGATCCTTCCAAGATCCTCCAAAGTCCAACATGCATGCTCTCAGCATATCTTCAAGTGTCTGGATTGTGCACTCTGACTATCCGTCAGTCTGCAGATGATAAGATGTGTTGAATTTGAGATGAGTCCATAAACTTTCTTGCATACTCCTACAAAAATATGAGGTGAATCTGGAATCTCGATCCGACACAATGCTCACGGGCACTCTGTGCTGACGTACTATCTACCTCATGTACAAGTCGCCATAATCTTCGTAGATTGCCCAACTCTGAAGGGCAAGAAATGTGCTGACTTGGTGAGTCAATCCATGATGACCCAAACTGCGTCCTTCCCGTTGGGGCTCCTCGGGAATCCAGTGACGAAGTCCAACGTAATATATTTTCACTTCCACTCAGGAATGGAAAGCGGCTGTAATAGTCCTTCAGACCTCTGGTGTTCGGTCTTGACCTGCTGACAGACCAAACAACTCGCTACAAATCGAGCGATCTCCCTCTTCATTTCATGCCACCAGTAGTACTGATGCAAATCCCTGTACATCTTCGTACCTCCAAGATGAATAAAATATATCGCGCTATGCGCCTCTGTCATCAGCTTCTAGCGTAGCTTGCCACTTGAAACGCATAGACGATCTCCACACCTCAGCGTGTTGTCCTCATGAATCTGTAGTCCCGTCTGCATGTATACCTCTGTCCTCTCTCTAAGTCTCCTGATTCTCGCATCTGTAGGCAGTGTTGTCTCGATCCATCCAACCAAGGTAGACTGTACTTCAAGGGTAGATAACTGTCCGTCCATATATGGCAGTACAGCCTCTAACCCCAACTCCTGGAGATCCTCCAACAAGTGACATTGTGTCATCAAGAAATATGTCATGGGATTCCTACTCAAAGCATCTGCAACGACGTTCGCCTTGCCTGGGTGGTGCTACAACTCGATCTCAAAGTCCTTCATCAGTTCCAGCCAACGTCTTTGCCTCGTGTTCAGCTCCTTTTGGGTGAAGATGTACTTCAAGATCTTTTGATCAGTAAATATCTCTACCTGCTCTCCATAAAGATAGTGCCTCCATTGCTTCAGTACAAATATTACTGCAGCTAGCTCCAAGTCGTGTGTCAGATAGTTTTTCTCTTGGATCCTCAACTATCTCGATGCATAAGCCACAACCTTGCCATGCTGCATCAGTACATATCCTAGTCTGCTTCTGGATGCATCATTGTACACTATAAAGCCTCCAGATCTCGAAGGTAGTGTCAAAAATTGTCGTCAGACGCTTCTTCAGCTCATCAAATGCCGTTTGGCACTCCTCTGTCCAGATAAACTCCTGATTCTTATGCGTCAAATGCGTCATAGGCTCAACAATCCTCGAGAAGTCTTCTACGAACCTCTGATAATATTCGGCAAGTCCGAAAAACAATCATAATCTCTGTAACTGACGTCGGTGCAGGCCAATTCTTCACTGGTTCAATCTTCTCTGGATCCACTGCTAATCCATCTCCAGTAATAATATGCCAAAGGAAAGATACCTAGCTCAGATAGAACTCACACTTATTGAGCTTGGCATAGAGTATTTCCTTCCTCAATATCTCCAGCACGATCCTGAGATGCTCCTCATGCTCCACGTGGCTCTTGGAGTACACCAAAATGTCATCAATGAACACTACCACAAACTTGTCCAAGTACTGGTGGAATACCTTGTTCATTAGACTCATGAATACTGCTAGCACGTTGCTTAAACCAAACGGCATCACGAGAAACTCTTAGTGTTAATACTTCGTCTGAAAAGCCATCTTCGGGATGTCCTCCTTCCGACCTTAATATGGTGATAGCCTGACCTGAGATCAATCTTCGAAAATACACAAGCACCGCTCAATTGGTCAAATAAATCATCTATGTGTGGCAAGGGGTACTTGTTCTTCACTGTCATAACATTCAATCCTTATAGTTGATGCATAAACATATCAATCATTTCTTCCTTCGGCATGAACAGGTTTGAAGATTTCCATGGTAAAACATTCTATTTACAAAAAACAAAAATTTGTTTTATTCCAAACTTGTAAAAGAGTACAAAGTACAATGAATTCTGGGGAAGTACAACTTTTGGAATCTGATCAGGCGACGATCACTTTATCCCTTGGACTATGTGAACTTGAAGGCTGTAGCCTCTAGAGAACGCAGCAACAATTTTGTAAGAGTTCTTGATCTCTGTCTGATGATGATTGGAAACTCTATTTATAGAGTTCAGGTTATAACTGTTTTAGCAGTTATTCTGATGTGCGCGAGGCTGGATTTTGCCAAACTGGATTGCGCCAACTTTTATTCAGTTGTCAATCTTGTACTAACTATATTTAGACGCGTGGTATCATATGATTGAGATGCGTGTGATCGTGTACAGGATAGTAGATGCATCTTGAGAGATTAGTGGCATGTGCGCCACGTCATCCTGCTTTAGAATTTAAGTTGTCTCAACTTTATCAGGTTGCGCGAGCTTCAGTCAACAAGTCAAACTGCGCTTGATTTGAGCTGCGCCTACACACGTGCCAGCTTCTGAGTAAAAGTCATTCAGGTTGCGCCCAGGCGCAACTAAGGATTTTATTTAGATTGTGCCTGGGCGCAACTCAGGATTTTGTTTAGATTGCGCCTGGGTGCAACTCACGAAGTGTATAGGACAGCTGTCCACCAACTTTTCCTTGAGCGGCACAATTCACGGGATTCAAAAAAATTTTCCTCGTTCACTGTTGTGTCAGCCGTCAGCACTGTCAGGTAATGATGACCATTAAGTCTCAGATGCCATATAGATTTTGGTGCAACTAGATTGGGCACAGTCTGATATTGGGTACAATCTGATCGGTGGCACAGTCTGTTCTCCAAGCTGCATATCAGTGGCACAACTTAATTTTTAGGGCACAACTTGATCACTGATCAGTATATTTAAGGCGCAACTTGATTTTTAGTCTCTACATGACCCCCTTCAAAGTTTTTAAAAACTTAAAAACATTGCAAAGTTTTGGAATACTTTGAATTTATAAAAGTTTTGACTAAGTCAGGTTGCGCCGGTCTTATGCAATCTGTTATGCACGATTTAGAATGACTGTTAGGATTCTGATTTTCTGGCTATAAATAATCCCCGTTTACTCCACTGTGATTCTTTATTTTCACTTTTAATCTTCTGAGAAAACTTTTGCAACCCTCTTTTCCGATCATCTTCTTGACGACATAGCCCAAAAAAGGACTGCTGCCGATAAGGGAAAGGCCATCGCCACTTCTTCAACTCCTGTTCCACCAACCCATGTGCCACAATATGTGCCGCCTTCATCTTGTCGATAGACAGCTAATCCAGCAATAGAAGGTGATTAAGGACGAGCAGATTCAATTTTTGTGATTTTATCAATAATTGATCTATACCCCTCTTTTTAGAGTGTGGTGCATTATAAACCTTGTGTCACCCCTTCTTAGGGTGTGATCGCTCTCTCCTTGAACGGTGTTCGTTTTTACGAATACTGTTGTGCACAGTAAAAATTGTGGCACAACTTGAGGTGCTGCGCAACTTGAGTTTTGCACAACATAGCGTGTGGCGCAACTTGGGTTATCGCGCAACTCAATATATCGCGCAACTTAAGTCTCGCGCAATACATCTTGTGGCGCAACTCAGAAAATTTGTGTGATTCAAGAAATCATACATCTTTATTTTTTGTTTCTAATATTGTTTTTTATGCATCTCTCTGCAGTTAATCTCAGAGGACCCGAATGCAGAGAAGTTTGCTTCAACATTTAATGTCCCAGAATACAGGGAGAATTTGTCTCATGTCACTTTTCCTCATTATGATGGTCCTGAAGCACGAAGAAGTCTGCTCATAGATCAGGACATTCAAACCCTTTTGAACTTAATGAATGGTGAACCTTTGCAGAGCTTGGATACTACAGTCCACAAGAAACCTGCCTTTTTATTTGGAGATGCAATCAAGAAGACTTCCCAACCTAAGGCAAGAAAAAAGACGAGATATTTCTTAAAGGGAAATAACGCCATTCATCTAACAGAAATATCCAGGTCCATGGCATTATCTCAATATGCTTTTGCTAGTTATCCTAGGAGGATGTCATGGGATCTGACTCCTCTCCAACAAGCAAGAGTCGGCCGAATCTATTATAAAGTGGGTCCACAGAAAAGAGACCTTTTTTATAGTACTTCTGAGAAATATAGCACATACTTGAGAGGTTTAAGACCGAGCTGTATTCCTCCCGAGGACTCCTCGCTGCTCCTTCCTGTCAGAGTACCCATTTTTGCAAATACATTTGCAAAAGCTGAGGGAAGATATCCAGACCGTGCTATGCGAATGACAGGCCAGCTAAACCCTGGAATAAAACGTTGGAGTAGCTTATCCATATGGATTTTGGAGGAATTCAAAGACAGGCTCATTGATTTGGGCCTCTACAATCCCATCTGCTCTACGGTATATAGTTTTCATCCAAATCCTCACATGTTCTTGGTGTTAGAGAGATATAACAAAAGCACTGGGACTTTCATGACACCTCATGGAGAAATGGGGTTTGCTCTTAACGAGATGGAATATATCTCTCATCTGCCGATGCGTGACAACCCATATGAAGAATATGTACCCACAAATGATGAATTAGATGCTCTAGCAAAGGAGAATCCACAGATGATCACAGTTTTTGAAGAGCTGCTGTGCCACTATAAAATCTGCTTACTCTACTATGAAAGTGCTTCTGCGGGTACTTGCTATATCACAAAATGGATGCCATATATGTTTCTGGGTCATGTATGGGAGGACAAGCCACTGGACAGTCAAGCCTGTACGCCTCATTTCTTCGAACCCTTTGATAGAAGTGATATACTATTATTGATGGAGAAGCATAATCATAGGGATATCACTCTGACTGAAGACTCGGGTCAGTTCAAGGCTGGCGACATTCTTCAAAGTTATCTTCGACAGGGTTACAGACCTATATCTCCAGAAGCCCAGTTGGAAAAATAATCGGTTATGGCTAAGATGAACCGATGTCCTTTAGATGAAGGAGGATTGATAGTGTAGGACCGATTGTAGGAACGAGTTGTAAAGCGCAATACTCTAGAGGGGGGGTGAATAGAGTAGGCAGCGAAAATTAACTAATTAAAAAAGTTAGTAATAAGATCACAGATAATATATCACAGATATGTAAATGAAAAGTAGAAAGTAGAGAGCAAACACAAACACAAGGATGTATACTGGTTTCCCTCTGTTGAGGACTAGTCCAGTCGGTAGAACTCTTGCTACCAGTTGAATCCACTATAGAAAATCACCACAAGTTTTCATCCGAAGATCTTGCAACTTCTACAACGCGAGCTTTGATCCGAAGTACTCAACCAACTTCAATTGTGAAGTGTGTAACTTTAATCAAGCCTCTGATTACAATCACTCTGAAACTTTTAGACCGTACCGCACTGGCAAATCGACTAGAGGATTGTAACTGGCTTGGGATTTGAAAATGAATAGCTCAGAATACTTTGGAAGAAGTAGTAGGCTTATAGAGAAGAGATATGAAAGTGAATGAGTGTATTGAAATGATCGAAATCCTTCTCTATTTATAGTTTTTTCAAAGGCAGAATTCTGACAGAATTTGGGCAGAATTCGGGCAGAACTCTATGAGAAAATCTCGGTGGGATCCGTAACTGCAGGAAGACCAAGTTCAAAAAACAACGTTCACTAACCGAACTCTGGCCGAACTCTGGCCGAATTCGGGCCGAACTCTGGCCGAGTTCTGTTGGAGTTCTGTCAGTGTTTTTGCAAATTGGTTTTGGGCTTTTTGAAAAGTCAAGCAGTTAGAAAGTAATTTGGGCTTTTATAAGTGGGCTTGTTTTCAAAATGAAAGGGTATTTTGAAAATGTTTTTTGGGTAGCCTATTTGTCAGTACGATGCAGTATACATCGTATTCCTAGACTCAATAAATATGAAAAATACATTGATGAAATAGGAAAACCAAGAGCCCTTTGATGACGTCTTTCTTCAAATATTTGAGCAGACGTGAAGACACCTTTTTCACTTGACGGCGGTCGTCCAAAGATAAACAGATCTGGAAATCTGAATACCTTTCGGGGGCTTCGCCCCCGAACCCCTCACGGGGGGCGCTGCCCCCTCGACCCCTGTCCGCTGACCGGGCAGCGGAACCCCCGATGCGAGGCCCCGGATAGGTCGTTAGGCGGTTCAGAGAAATCTTCTTGTATGACACCGTCTTTGGCCCATCAATAATTCTTCATTGCATATGTCCTGGTTTGATCATGTTTGATCATGCTTACAGCATGTCTACAAATACATGTTAGACAAACAAACCAATATGATACAAGCATAGCAATATGTTATAGAACATTTAGGACAATGCTAAAATTAGGACAATGCTAAGATTAAGTAGCAACATGATAGTGATTACATGAATATTAGTGACATCATTATGTTAAACTTAATTAGATTAGCCATATTCAAAAATATGATATAATTATTAGGCTAACAGATAGGGCCAATTATATCCATGCCCCATGCTTCAAAAGGCCATGAGGCTGCTGTTGGATGAAGAAATTCCGACGGTTGGTGAATAAAATCTGTATGAATTTGACATGCACGACATTTCCTTGCATAATCAATAGCATCTGATACCATAGAGGGCCAGCAGTAGCCAATATGTCGAATACGATCCTGTAGTTTAGGACCAGGCTGATGTGCTCCACAAACGCCATCATGAGCTTCACGTAATATCTGCTTTGCTTCATCACCAGCAAGACACCTCAAGAGTAATCCATCAAAAGTTCTTCGATAGAGAGTTTTAGTAGTATGATTATAATAGAATCGAAGTGATCGATGACGGATACTTGTAGCTTCCTTAGGATCTTTTGGCAATATGTCATGTACTGTAAAATCAACGAAAGGTACTCTCTAATCCTCGCTAAGGACATTGACTTCAGTTAGGTTGCTGAATTCAATGTTGTGATTGTTTTCAACACATAATAGTTCTCTATTAGAAATAACAACCATTTATTGTCTTTTGATTGGCACTGCCAATACCGCGGCTAGGTTAGCTAAGGCATCGGCTTCTGTATTACATGCGCGACGTACATGTTCGTTGAAGAACCCTTTGAACGAAGAAGCTATTTGGGTTGCTGCTTCATGGTATGGTACCAAATCTTGATGCTGGACTTCATATATGCCTCTACCCTGATTAACAATCAGCTTAGAGTCACCATATACTTCGAGATATTCAATATTCAATTGTTTGGCTAATTGAAGTCCAATGAGCAAAGTATTATATTCTGCCACATTGTTGGAGCATGATTTGTCTAAAGAATAGGCCCTTTGAATAGTTAATCCATCGGGTGAAACAAGAACAATTCCTACTCCTGTAACAAAAGTACCTCCAGGTCCAATTCTAGAAGCTCCATCAAAGAACAACCTCCAAGTAGGAAATTCTTCTGAGATTATATTTGATTCCAATGTTTCATCCGGAATCTCATCATAGAGTTTAGATGTCTCAGGGACAGGATGAGCTGCTAAGAAGTCAGCAAGTGCTTGGCCTTTCACAGACTTTTGAGGAACATAAACCATATCATATTGTGCTAACAATATGGCTCATGTGGCAAGCCAAGAATTGAGTGTGCTTGTCTTCTTCATTAAGACTCGAAGAGGATTGACCCAGGATATGACATGAATAGTTTGGCCTATGATGTAATGTCGCATCTTCTGAACAGCAAATATTAAGGCTAAACATTCCTTCTCTACTGGACTATAACAATGTTCAGCTCCAATCATCGTTCGGCTGAGATAGTAGATGGCTTGTTCATGACCTTCTTTGTTCTTCTGAGCCAGCAAAGCTCCTAATGAATGATCCATTGCTCGGACATACATTAAGAAGGGTATCCCTGAGATCGGTGGTACAAGAACCGGTGGACTCATTAAATACCTTTTTATGTCATCAAATGCTCGTTGACATTCTTCCGTCCAAACGAAAGATACACCTTTCTTCATTAATTGAGTAAATGGTCTGCAACGTCCAGATAAATTCGAAATGAACCGCCTAATGTACACAAGTCGACCTTAGAATACTCATAGCTCTTTTAGGTTGCGTGGAGGACGTATCTCTTGAATGGCTTTGATCTTTTCGGGATCAACGTGTATACCCTTAGAGGTAATGACGAAGCCGAGAAACTTACCACTAGAGACACCCAAGAAAGACTTGGTGGGGTTCATCTTGAGTTGATGTTGGCACATTAGATTGAAGATAGTTCTTAAATCTTGAATGTGATCTTCTTTGAGATGACTTTTGACAGCAATATTGTCAACATAGCATTCGACAGTCTTTCGCAAATAATCTCAAAAGATAGTGCTCATAGCCCGCTGGTAAGTTGCACCTGCGTTCTTAAGACCAAACGACATGACCGTATAACAGTACACACCCCGAGGAGTACGAAACGGAGTATGTTTTTCATCTTCAGGATCCATCCGGATTTGATTATATCCAAAAAATCCATCCATAAAAGAAATTCGTTCGAATCCACATGTATTGTCGATCATAACATCAGTAATTGGGAGAGGAAATTCGTCTTTGGGATAAGCATCATTGAGATCCCGAAAGTCTATGCAAACTTGAACTTTTTCGGTCTTCTTCAGGACAGGGACGACATTGGCCACCTAGTCAGAATGTTGTTCTTCTCTGATAAAACCACAAGCTATAAGCTTTTTGACTTCATCATCAATTGCATCCATCACTTCAGGCTTGAATCGCCGTTGTTGTTGTTTGACCGGTTTGACATCCGGCAAGATGTTAAGCTTGTGAGTTGCAATTTGAAGATCTAATCTCGGTATATCTTCATAACTCCAGGCGAATACGTCAATGTATTCACGAATAAGGTGAAGTAACTCTTGTTTATCATCTTCTGAGAGATTCTTGCTGATGAAGATTGGTCGTGATACACCTTTCTCTCCAATATCGATTTGGACCAGTTGATCTTCAGTAGGTGGTTCTCGTTGTTCAAAACGAAGTTCCCACAGATTGTCCATCCTTTGTATCCAAGGATCCATTTCTGTAACTTCTTCAATGTCACTTTCATCATCTTTTGAGAATTCGGCGGACACCATATTAGAAGATACTATAGCCTTATGAATATGACCGATACTGGTATCAGAGTCCCATGAGATAGAATCAGAAGAGTTTGAACGTTCTTCTTCATCAGATTCAGAAGGTTCTAAAGTTGGAAGTGGTGATATATAACCTAGTCCTCGTTTCATTTTACTGTGGTATTGTTGTGATTTTCCTTTTGGAACAGCAATACGAAGAGGGGTTCGTCTTTCTTTACCATTGTTGAGACCTGTTCTGAAATCATAACCCATTTTGCGGATGATGGCTTTAGATTGTGGACTATAGCGTCGTAATTGTAGCCTTCCTGTATCATCTCTATTATCACTATAGAGCATGATTTTTGGTTCTTCTCTCTTGTTGAAGAATATAGGCTTTTCATCTTTCTTTCGAGATGGTACTAAGAAGTACGACTCTTGTATTGAATCCAGTGATACCATATTTCGTCGAGATGATAAGACTTCTATTGTAAGTAGCTTAAAGCTATCTAGCATATCCAGATAACACTGAGTATAGTAAAAGACATCAATATACTGCAAAAGGAGATGCTTTATTGATTTTTACACCATCATTTACAATAGGGACTTTAGACTTAGCAGGCTTAGTCAGATTGATGATAAGAGGGGGAGAAGAAGAACGAGAAGGAGGAGGGAGCTTCTTGCGACGAAGATCGATTACAAGTGGCTCAGAAGAGGTGAGCTCCCTTTGTTCCTGATTATCACCTTTAGGTCGCTTCTCATGGGAAGGTAGATAAATAGTCAGTGGTTGGAAAGACTGAGGGCAAGAGGTACGTCCTTTGACTGGAATCACCAGAGTATCATTAGGTATACTCTTCTGTTCTTCATCTGTGTCCATTGCTAGTACCATCTTCATGAATTCCTCTTTGTACATACGAGAATCGTTGCAATATGCTTCAACTCCTTTGAAAGGATTCAGATCTGCAACCTTTTTTTGGACTTCTCCATTACCATCCACATATTTGAAACATTGGTGGAGCGTAGTGTCACCCCTATTTCCTGTATTTCGTATTTGTACTCGTAATTTGATTTTGGCACGTATTTCATTTTCTCGACTTGTGGACTCGGTTTCTCGTAAATGGGTTTTGGACCATGGCTTGGTTTTATTTTGTGGAGTTGGTTTGGTTTGGTTCATCATGAGTGGAACACCTTAGCCTATTCTCCACCTCCATTCCATCACAACCACCCTCATTAAAACCTACCAACTTCTTCTCTCTCCTCCATGACTCCATTAATTTCTTTCAACTTCTTCTTCTTCCTTCTTCCACACAACTCCCCAACCTATAGGCAAGTGCACCTTGCCATCAAATAAGCACCACTTTTTATTTGTCCATTAACTAGATTAGGCCATAGAGAATAACTTTAGAACTTGACATTTTGTGATTTGGAGCTTTCATTCTTCTAGATCTAGGTTTTAACCATTTTCGAAAATCCTTGGTTTTGATCTACTAAAATTTGATTTTTTCTTGTTTTGATGCTTCCATATAGAAGAGAATTCGATTTTACTCAAGTTAGAACTTTAAAAATCTAGATTTGGCTTTGAATTGACAAAGTTATGAAGAATTGAAGTTCTTGGTATTCTTGGACCTGCTCTCGGCCAGGAAGAACATCCCTCTGCCTTGCGCTCTTTAGCGCATGGCCGATTGCGCACCCCCGGCCTGTGCTCTTTAGCGCAGGGCCGATTGTGCATGACCTCAGCCAGTGCTTTGTGCTGCGCTGGATTGCGCTGGCGCAAGCCATCCATGCGCAAGCCAGCCTTGCGCAATCCACCTCTGCGCAAGCCAGCCTTGCACAATCCACCTCTGCGCAAGCTAGCCTTGCGCAATCCACCTCTGCACAATCCACCCTTGCGCAATCCACCCCTGCGCAGTCTACCCTTACGCAAGGTAACCCTTGCGCAAGGCAACTCTTGTGCAGCTTTTCCATGCGCAGTACATACCCTGCACAGCCCAACCCCTGACCCCCCTTGCACAATCCACTTGTCTATGATGAATTGTTTATTTCTTTAAGCTTGGCTCTTCTATAGCCCTATATACATATTGGTATTTTATTAGATATTTTACGTCCCTTTTTTTATCCTTACGCCTTTTGTCATGAACTTGATTTTACTTAATATGTTTGGAATGACTTTTGTACACGGCATGGTATGACAAGGAACTAGCATAACACGACAGTGACCTGTAGTGGTGCACTTCTGACATGACCAACCTGACATGACAGTGACCCGTAGTGGTGCACTCCTAACAAGCACCCTGACATGATTTATCTTGATAACTTGATAGTGGCCGTGGCGGCGCACTCCTGACTTGACTTGACTTGACTTGCCCTGACACCGTGGGTGCTCCTGCTTGCTTGCTTGTACAATCCACTTGTCTTGTCTCGCATCATGTCTAGGACGTGACTTCCTGGGTACCACGGCCAGGGACTCGCGCTAAATTTGATTAGGCTAATGATTAGATCAAACTAGAACATGGAGAATTCCCAGTCACAGGCGATCTCGTTATCTGGGCGCTTTAATGGACTTATAGCTTGTCGACGAGTAGAGCACATTTCCAGCACACTGTCATGTGTTGCACCCTCTAAGTCACCTAAGGGTACATTTGTCTCCCGGGCAATGTACCCACCTATAACTCTCAACCCGCGAAAGGATAACTGGATAGTCTGCAGGGCTTGGGACTGGAATTCTCACTTGCATCTTGTTAGTAATTAGGCTTGTGATAACCCTAGTTAGTTAAAGTAGTAAGCCGTAGTACTTGCTTGGCCGATTGCGAATGGATGGTGTCCAGCCTTGTCTAAGTCTTGTCTAGCTCCAGTACCTGCTATCTCCTGAGCATGTTTGTTTTACTTATCTTAACGATAAATGAGTAGAGACAGTGAGCTATTCGGGCGAAGGGTTACAACCCCGGTCCTTGTCTGGTTTAAGGATTGTAACCTGGCTCCCGGATTGGTTCCACGTTCCTAGTCGTTTATCGCCCTGTGTACTTTACTACTTGTACTCCTTTTATTCTTATGTTCTGATATGCTGGCTTTTGTTCTTATTTGTGGCCTCCTTGTGGCACTTGCTCTTTCTGGGGTTTGATCCAGCTGGTTTTGTGTGGCCAGATTTTGGAGCAGCTCCCGAGGATCTACCAAGCTTCCAGCCCAATGGTGAACACTAGACGGAACCCGGGCTACGAGTGGGTTTTCCTTTTTTTTGTTTCACCCACTTATATGTAAATTTATTCTTTTGAGACGTTTAGCCGACGAGCACCTGTTAGCTCGATGCACATTTACTTACTGTCTGCCTATGGACTGTAAACATGATTAACAAATCCTAGGGTTGATCATGTATGACTGAACTCTTGCTAGTCCTATCATTTTGTACGACTAGCTTCATGATCATCCAATATGTAATATTTGGGACGCCTTATATATATATATTTGATGCTCTAATATCTTGTAACTCTGTTAATTGCTTGAGATTAAGACAATAGGCTTGACCCTAAGAGACTGCTGGCTTGTAGTAAACCCTCATATCTAGACAACCGTGACCGTATAGTTGAGATGTATTCTATTTCAATATACGTAGCTGGCTATGTCTGCCCCCGCTCTCCAGTATTCTGGTTCTGGGGCGTGACGCGTAGAGGGTACAATATTGTGTTCATGGAGGAACGGCCTTCCCAACAAAGCATTGTATGAGCCATGATTGTCAATAACATAGAAAGTTACCTTTGTACGAAGATTGCCAATTTGAAGTTTTAGGCGTATCTTCCCCAAAGGTTCACTTCTTCCTTGATTGAATCCCAAGATGGTAGTAATAGTTGTAGAAAGATTATGTACTGGGATTTTCAAAGCGTCCAATAAGGACTTTGGCATGATACTAAGTGCAGACCCGGGATCAATCAGAATATGGTCGACTTTCATGGTATCCACATATCCCGTGAAATAGAGAGGACGATCATGACGATTGTCTTCTAACAGCATGTCATCTTGTGTAAAAGTGATATTGGGCATTAATTCAAATACAATATGACAATGTGCACAGCTGACTGGCTCCTTTTCGGGATTCTTAAGAAGAGTCAAACAAGTGTCAGCCTACATCAAAGCTTCACTTAACGTCTCACAAGTTTCTTTTGAGAGACGTAAAAGTTCAAAGATTGACAATCTTGCTGGAGTATTGGCCAATTGAGCCAATATGTCAAAATTGTAAGGCTTTTCAAGTCCAAGAGATGATGACTTCTTCAACACTTTATCAAAGTGAACAGGTTGCTTTTCCTTGTCTGCTAATGTTGGCTTAGGAGGAGATGGCTTGACCACTAGCACAGATGTAGACGGTCTATCTTTAGCAGGAAAAGATGATAGAGGAAGAGCATCTGGGAATGGAGCAGGGTTCTTTTGATTTTCGGAATACTCCCGAAGATAGGGTTTTCCAGATCTAGTGCCCATTCGGATTTCTTCTTCTGTTAATGGTTCAAAGGACACCATATTACAGTTCATAGATTTAGACTTGGAATGCTTCTTTTGTTTAGAAGAGGAAGGCGTTTAAAATTCTGTCACCAGATCTGGATGAATCCACATAATCTCACCTCTGTCAGTTGACATCGGAACAAGACCTTCATTTTGAGGAGGCGAGATATTCATAATTTCTAGAGTAGTCCTTGGAATGGGGACAGCTCCATCTTGTATGAGTTATGGTGGAAAATCACCAAATTAGAGAGAAACCACATTAGCAGTCACCATTTTCTCGTCCTGCTGTAGAGTAATTGCTATTGACCAATTCCTGGATTTTGCCTTTGAGCACATAATATGCTCTGGTTGGATGCCCTATGAATCTGTGATAAACACAGTATTTAGGACGATCAGTTTTACCGACTTCTTCTGGTCGCTTTGCCTCTGGAAGTTGAAGCTTATTGCTTTTGATCAAGCAATCGAAGATGCTTAAAGTATCATCTTCGTCGAAAGAATACTCTTCTTTTGGACGAATTGACTTTTACAATGGTGCTGATGGGGTGGATGCCGTCTGAGTGACATTGACAGCCAAAGTCTTTTTGCCTTTAAGATTGATGGCCAATGTTTCTTTATTCTTGCGGTTATTCTGGCGATTACTACCCCAGGTGTAGAATGTTCATCTTGGTTTGGGTGAGTCATCTGGACTCCTAACTGCTTGAACTTTTCGGCACTCACTTCTGCCGCTTTTGCATTAACAATAAAAGAAGGCCAATCCTGGAATTGTGTAGATCCCGTCTACATACTGATAATAGGCAACAAGTTTGATTTGCAAGTGTCTATTGTTACATCAGATGGAGTAGCAAAAGGCATTTTGAGTGCCTCTCGACGGAATCTTTCAATAAAACTCTCTGTGGATTCATTGTGCCTCTGTTTAATTTTAATAAGGGCAGACATTGTCATGTCATTAACTCCCTCATAAAATCATTCCAAGAACATTTGCTTGAAACCGGCAAAAGAAGTGATACAGCCATCCGGTAAGCTGTAATACTAGTCGTATGCTGCACCGGCTAAACAACCGATGAACACTCTGGTAAGGAGAGCGTCATTTGGCTGTAATTGATCAGTCATCACTTCGAAATAATTGATGTACTGACTTGGAGAAATGCTACCATCAAACAGCATAATGGTTGGGAGTTTATACTTAGGAGGAAATGGAATTTCCTTCCACTCTGTAGGATATGGTTACTTTATGCCCAATCTTTGTAGGCCATCCTTCTGCTTGAAAGCCTCAAACTGAGTACGCAGAAGTTTCACAGCCTCAATTGCATCCCCTGAGGTTTGAGAATTGGGGGACTGGTTAGAAGTGTTAGAAGGAGGAACAACGTGGTAATAACCACCCCCAGCACCAGCTTGAATTGGCACAGAAGCAACCTGAGGGGCTGGTACCCCCAGATTAACAGGTACAGAAGATGTTATAAGCTCAGGATTTGTAACAGGGTTTACAATCGGAGGTACTGTATGTTGAGCCACCATTATGGTGTGCATGCTTGCAACCATTTCTGCCATGGTTTTCAATTTATCTTCTAATACAACAATTCGTTGCTCTTGGCTGGTTGACGTAGAGGCATCTTGATCTTTTGTAATGGTATATGCTGTCACTTTTCTTGCTGCTATTGATGAAATAGTTTGTTCAGAACTTTCACTATCTGCATCAAACTCCGAAAGAGAGTTCTCTCCTATATGAGTGATAGGGAGATCTTCTTGATTAAAGACACCTTGGATCAAATGATGATTTCTTGATCTAGTGTATTGAAAGACACCTTCATTTGATGCATGGATCCTGTCTAAGTATTATTGACTGGGATTACGGGATGTATTACGTCTCGGACGTTTTCCACCCCCAGTGCCTTGCGAAGTCATGTTAACAGAAGCATATAATAGTTCGTCTTCGTCTTCTATTATATGTTCAGGAGTTGAAGCATAGTTCAGACGATCGAAGACAGATCGTCGAGCCGATTGGCAACAACAGTTGATGACAACTTCATGTAAGCAGTGGCTATTTGAAGTGAGATCTGGAGATGATGAAAACATTCCCGTAGTCTTCCGCCTTTGTGTAAGACGTTGCCGGAGATCAGTTACAACCACAGGACGAGAAGAAGTCAGAGGGACATATTCCTTAATGATGTTAGGAACATGTCTCCTAATCTTCAGGTATTTGGTTCCTTGAGTGTACAAGGATGTACTCAACTCATTAGCATAGGCAGAAGGGTCTTTCTGTTCAAACTTTGGCTTTTGGTGCAGATTGGCCTTTGGCATAGGGTTCTTGCGTTTTGCCAAAGTTGATATTGGTTGACGTCTATTGAGATGAGTACGTAAATCTGAAAATTCTGCTCCCAGTGTCTCTGTTTGTGATACCTTCAATTTTCTTTGTTTGGATCTTGAAATTTGCAAGGTAGGAAGATCTTGACCAGACCCCATAGGGGTAGGTAAGATACCTCTCTGATCAGTATTCTTTCCTGTATCAGAGGTTCGAGGACCTCTGTTTACAGGAATGGAATCTGATACATCTTCCTCTGAGTCATCGACCAAAAAAGTTTGAGGAAAGACCAAAGGGTGCTTTCCTTTGTTTTGAACAGGGTTAGATAAGAAGCATTTTCCTTTGTTCTGTTATGTGATCATTTTAGGCATAGATTGTGCCAATTGAGAAAATGCCATAGGACTTTTTCCTTTGTTCTGTCTAGTGTTAGCACTAGGACATGAATTCTCTAAGTTCAGAACTTGAGAATTAGAAGAGGATATAGCCAAAAGACTAGTTCCCTTAAATTGCGCCGGAGTAGCAGATTGCTTGGGTTGTGTCACGCCCCAGAACCAGAATACTGGAGAGCGGGGGCAGACATAGCCAGCTACGTATATGAAAAGGAATCCATCTCGCAATACGGTCACGGCTGTCTAGATACATGAGGGTTTAACTACAAGCCAGCAGTCTCTTAAGGTCATGAACAGCCTATTGTCTCAATCACAAGCAAGTAAGTAAAAGTTACAAGATGTATGATCATTAAATATACAATAATAAGACGTCCCAAATATTACGTATTCAGCTGATCATGAAGCTAGTCGTTAACAAATGTTAGGACTAGCAAGAGTTTAGTCATACATGATCAACCCTAGGATCTGTTAATCATGTTACAGCCCGTAGGCAGACAGTAAGTAAAGTGCAATCAAGCTAAACAGGTGCTTGCCGGTTAAACGTCTCAAAAGAATATTTTTACAATAAAGTGGGAGATCAAGAATAAACCCACTCGTTGCTAGGATTCCGTCTAGTGGCCACCATCTGGCTGGAAGGTCGGTAGATCCTCTGGAGCTGCTCCAAAATCTGGCTATACAAAACTAGCTGGATCAGACCCCAGAAAGAGCAAGTGCCACAAAGGAAGCTTCACTTAGGAACTAAAACCAGCAATCAGCACAAGAGTATAAATAAAAGTAAGAACTAGAAATAAGAAAATACATCAGGATGATATACGACGAGATGACCATGGAACTATTCAGATAACCAGGTTACAACCCATAAACCAAACAAGGACCGGGATTGTAATCCTTCGTCTGAACAGAACTTGGAATTCTCACCATTTATCGATAAAATAAATACAGGCATTCAGGTCATGCAGTGATCAGGACAAGACTAGACTGGTTAGACTCCATCCAATCATTTCACGGCCAAGCAAGAATTACGGCTTGATACTTTAACTAACTAGGGTTATCACAGGCCTAGTTACTAGCAAGATGCAGTGAGATTATTCTACAGCCACAAGCCCTGCAGACCATCCAGGTTACCCGGGTTGAAAGATTAGGGTTGAATTCAGGTGGGTACATCGTCCAGGAAATGCATGTACACTTAGGTAGCTTGAAGGATGCAACACATGACAGTGTGCTGGAAATATGCCCTACTCGACGGCAGGCTACAGATCCCAAGGCGTGCCCAGGTAACGGGATTACCTGTAGCTGGGAGATCTCTTTATGACTAATGTATTAATCTAGTTATTAGTCCTTAGTTCATTTCAATAGGTACTCCTGACCGTGGTACTTAGGAGTCCCTCCCTAGACATGATGCAAGACAGGACTGGTTTATTGTACAAGCACAATCGCCCATGGTGTCCAGGTAATTTATACAGGTCATGTCATAGAGCCGTCGCAACAGCTTATCAAGATATATCATGCCAGGTTTAACATGTCCAGTTTTCTAGTCAGGAGTGCGCCACGATGGGCCACTATCAGGTCATGTCAGGTTAGTCATGTCAGGAGTGCACCACTATGGGTCACTGTCATGTCAGGCTCAATTATCATGTCCAAACATATCAAGTAAATCCGTGATTATCAAGTTCATGACAAAAGGCGTAAGGATATAAAATGGACATAAAATATCTAATAAAATATCAATACACAGGGCTATAGGAGAGCCATGCGGCTAAGGCATATGCGGCCAGGAATGATCTCATGCGGCTGGAAGAGAACAACCCATGCGGTTGAATAGGGTCAGGTGCTTGCGGCTAAAAAGGAAGGGCTTATGCGGTCAAGGGGTATCAGTCATATGCGGCTTGGAGATCTACTCAGTCATGCGGCTAAGAAAGGCAAGACATATGCGGTCAAGGGAAGCAAACCCATACGGCTGGGAGACTGCGGTCTATGCGGCTCGCGAGGGTTAAGTTCATGCGGCTCAGGGTGGACGGAGTCCCATGCGGCTGGCTGACCAATCAAGTACATGCGGCCGGGGAGGAGCAACCCATGCGGCTGCGGAGAGAAATGACTATGCGGTCAAGGGAAGCAAACCCATGCGGCTGGATAGAAGGAATACTTGTCGTATGAACTTGTTATACGGTCAAGTCAAGGCAATAGCGCATGCGGTTGGAACTGACTTACCGCATGAATGTTCATACGGTCAAGTGCTAACATGCGGCTCGGGACTGTACTTCTTCCCCAAATTTCTGAGAAGAAGTACACCATAAGCCATGGCTTCTAAGCTGCATAACTCTATCATCCGAAGCCCAAATCCGAACTTCCATAGGTCAAAATGGGGTATAACGAAATTCTCTACAACATGGAACCATCAAAACTCGGAAATAACAAGATTAAGTAGATCAAAACCCAAGAAATCCAAAAATATTGTAAATATAGATCTACAAGAATCTAGCCATGGAAAGTGAAAATGCCAAGTTCTAAAGTAAGTTAGAATATTGTAAGGAAGAGAATAAAGCAATAAAATTGGAGTTCCTCCATGAAGCAAGTTCCACTTGCCTAGACCTCTCTCTCCCTCTCTCTGGTAGGTGAAGAATTAATGGAGGAAAGAAGGAGAGTAATGAAGAGAGAGAAGGAAGTTGGGTTAATAAATGGTAGTGGTGGTGGCAGGTAGGGGGTTCACCCTTTGGTTCATAATGAACCATGGCAATCCCAAACCGAACCAAGCCAACCCGAACCAAGAATAACCGAAGCCAGGATAGAAACTAAGTAAGGAAATCATGCAATACAAGATAAAATACGTACATGTATTCCAAAATACGTAATACGGACAACAGGTATTACAGGTTGCACCATAGTCCTACGGACTACTGGTAGCGCCTTGGCAACAACTTTGGTAGACTGTGCATGGGCAGCAGCTTGAACTGACTGCGCTTTGGCAGCAAGGATAGTGGTAGACTGTGCATGGGCAGCAGATTGCGCCCTAGCAACAGAAACAGGCTGTATCGGAACCACTGAGGCGGATTGTGTCTTGGTCATTGAGCACTCAAGTTGCACCTGGGCAACAGCGACTATGGGGGATTTGGGAATCCACACAGTCCTATTCTTGGCATTAGCCACCGCGCACTTGTTCTCTTGGTGTTGATCATATTCTCGTAGGCTGTCTGGTTGACTTGAACAACCAGAGTCTTCTGCGTCTTGCCGATCGACGCAATGTCACATTGAGTTGTCACTTTCTCGTCGGAGGAGAAAGTCGTCCCCAGCAGAGTCACCATTTTGTTTGCAAAAAACAAAAATTTGTTTTATTCCAAACTTGTAAAAGAGTACAAAGTTTAATAAATTCTGGGGAAGTACAACTTTAGAAATCTGATCAGGAGATGATCACTTTATCCCTTGGACTATGTGAACTTGAAGACTGTGGCCTCTAGGGAACGTAGCAACAATTTTGTAAGAGTTCTTGATCTCTGTCTAATGATGATTGGAAACTCTATTTATAGAGTTCAGGAAATAATTATTTTAGCAGTTACTCTGATGTGTGCGAGGCTGGATTGTGCCATACTGGATTGCGCCAACCTCCTATTGTGCCAACTTTCATTCAGTTGTCAATCGTGTACTAACTGTATTTAGACGCATGGCATCATATGATTGAGATACGCGTGGTTGTGTACAGGATATTAGACACGTCTAGAGAGATTAGTGGCATGTGCGCCACGTCATCCTGCTTTAGAATTTAAGTTATCTCAACTTTATCAGGTTGCGCAAGCTTCAGTCAATAAGTCAAACTGCGCTTGATTTGAGCTGCGCCTACACACGTGGCAGCTTCTAAGTAAAAGTCATTCAGGTTGCGCCCAGGTGCAACTAAGGATTTTATTTAGATTGCGCCTGGGCGCAACTCAGGATTTTATTTAGATTGTGCCTGGACGCAACTCACAAAGTGTATAGGACAGCTGTCCACCAACTTTTCCTTGAGCGGCACAATTCACGGGATCCGAAAAGATTTTCCTCGTTCACTGTTGTGTCAGCCGTCAGCACTATCAGGTAATGATGACCATTAAGTGTCAGATGCCATGTAGATTTTGGCGCAACTAGATTGGGCGCAGTCTGATATTGGGCGCAATCTGATCGGTGGCGCAGTCTATTCTCCAAGCTTCATATCAGTGGCGCAACTTGATTTTTGGGGCACAACTTGATCACTGATCAGTATATTTAAAGTGCAACTTGATTTTTAGGCTCTACACATTCAGCCTGATAAAACTTTGGTTCTCTATCTCTGCTATCGGGACATTCAGTTCATACAAACTCATGCTCCTACTCCCTCTCAAGCCTAGTCATCCCTATTCTAGTTCTCCTAAGATACCATCTTGAATAACCCAAATCCTAACGTCCTTTACTACTATATCTAACATATTCTATGTATATGGTTCCCAAGTTTATAATTCAACTCTCTTATAGGTTTTCTCCAACATTTGTAAGCCTCAAGTTAACCATCCATCTCTCTTTTGATCTTTATCTCTTCCTTATAATTTGTATTTATCACATTTCTTATGTTATCCAAGCAGAGCCTTAGGTTCAAACTTCAAAATAGATTCTTCCGTACTTAATTTACAAATATTATCTTGTCTGCATCTTACATTGTTATTCCCTTGTTAGTATTCATCCTCGCATTTCCCTTCTCTCTTTATCGTATAATTGATCTTCCCTCATGAATTCTCCTTGAGTTCATACCCATTTTCTTTCCAAATGGTCCCTTAAGCTTTTATCGATATTCTCAATCTCAACCTATTTCTTACTTAGTCCCTCAGTGTGATATACTTAAATACTGCTATCCATCATTTCTTTATATCCTTTGAATACAGTTGTAATTCGATGTTATCTTGTAAATGTTCATACCCAATAACTTGTTTCAAAATTTTATCCTAGGTACATGTCACCAACTATTTTGTCCAGGTTGATCCTCCACTTAATTCTTATCTTAACCTATGTCATATACAATCCATATTCCTCAGTTTGTTTCTTTCTGTCATTATTATTCTGAGTCATCCAATTTTAAAATTTTCTACCATCCAAACATGAGTTTGCTTGAAATCTTAATATCAGATAACCTTCTCCAAGTTTAGAGCCTCAAGCTTTCATTTTCTTAAGTTCTTGACACATTTTCTCATACCACCATGAACTATAGCTAACTTCTAATTGTGCATCATCAGATAGTACTTGAACTTCTATCATTTAATAAGTCTTTCTAGTCACCAATACTACTAAATTGCTTTTAACCCAGACAATGGATAGATTTGTCTAACTCTAGGCTCATGTTGCTAGGTTCAAAACTTTGTACTAAACCTTAGACTGTCAATTCTTTCTAGCTCAACATCTAGAAAACTATCTAATCTAACCCTTCTTACTATGGATAACTATTTTCATATAAAATATTCAATCAAGTGTGCCTTCTTCGTCTTGGCGAGGATTTGCATCTGGAGATAATAACCACGCACGAATGTCCGCCACTCTAA
The DNA here is from genome assembly GCA_029216955.1 of Iris pallida. Lineage (NCBI taxonomy): Eukaryota > Viridiplantae > Streptophyta > Magnoliopsida > Asparagales > Iridaceae > Iris > Iris pallida. The sequence continues at coordinate 20,393,844 of JANAVB010042617.1, forward strand.
AGTAGTAGGAGAAGACGAGAAACAAACATAGAGATTTTCGAAGGAGAATGAACGAATACAATTATGAAGTTCAAGGGAGATAACCAACGCAAGGAAAGTTTTCAAATCAGCTGTGGATTGAGATCCTATTCAATATTAATGATAACTGCAGGCTCGTTCAGTACAATAACGTAACCGAAATGATAAATAGGACCTGCATGGGCTACCACAAAAACCATATCACGCCCCAGTCCCAAAATACGCGGGACCGAACCACGTGACATTGGCCAGCTACGTATTCAACCAGACTTTAGTCCGAGTAGAATACATATAAGCTGTTCGAAATGGTGTAACAATCACTACATCAACACTATATCCTAATCCAGTAACAGAAACATAAGGAAAGGAAATATGAATACTAGTCTGCAGTCCAATAATCATACTTTCCCGAATAGACTCCGAAAGATAATATGAGTCTATAATACAAGGCTACTACGCGAATACAAATAACGAAAAATGAACAAATAAATATGAAAGATTGAATACATGTAATAAAATAAAATCTAGCAAGGCGCTCAACAAAAGCTACTCAACCAACCTGGAAGACCACGTCCTCAGAGGGACGCAACAAGGTACATAATATACATGCCAAGTGTACGACAGTAATGAATGAATAAATAAAGTAGAATAAGACTGATAAAATGGGTGAATCTAACAAAACCAACTAGTATGAAATACAATTTAAGAAACATCACTCGAACATGCGGGCTGTCAAGGTGTACCCCGGAGACCTAATAGGCACTCCAGCAAACTATGAATACCCCAAAGTCCGATAAGGACTGTGGCAAACTATGAAATCCCCGAAGCTCTGGAATGAGACAACTGTATACTATGAGGGAAAGTAGCCCAAGCGCACGGTGCATGTTCTCCCCTCCCATGTGACCTTGCGAATCGCATCCACGAGACGCTCGGCCAGATCCTCTAGCTAGGACATCATGTCATACTAGTAAGTACAGTATAAAGATCACAAGTCATCGTCCTAGAATCAATCATGGATTTCCGTATAGAAAGATATAAATCATGTACGGGAATCCGACAATATGTAGTAACCGTGAACATGACCTAGGGTCTGAATGTACCCCGCAAAGGATTGTTGCGGTAACGAAAATATGCATGTCTAATGTCGATACTCGATGGCGCTAACGTCCATCGGCACCCGAATGTGATTCGGTCGCAAAGTATCGAACATGGCCGTATGTGTTGCAATAACATACACATAAAAATATTTAAGAATTTAAATACTTGTAACTGAAATACAAAATTGGCAAGGTATACTTGCCTGGCTCCGGTTGTTTAAAGGGAAGAACTGGTCCAATGTCTACGTCCGCAGTGTCCAAAGCGACAAAATGACCTAAAGAATAATATTTTAAACTACTTAATTAATTATTGCTACTAGGGTTGATTAATCAATAATCAAAGCTTATTAAGGAGGGGAAAATATTTCTATGACTACTCCCTACTTATAAGCTATATCCATTAAGGATGGCTAATATTGGATTTGATGGTAAAAGCATTAATTTGAACCAAGTTGCATTAAATTGGTAAGGAACTATACAAAACTCCGCAGAATTTCCAAAATAAGTCTTGAACCTAGGATCACCCCTGTATACTACCTCCTACACAACCAAATAATATACGGCTCACAAGTGCAAGCATATGGGTAGCGCCCATTAATCAACTCACTGTTGGCACATGAGTATCATGAAACATAAAGGAAGAAGAACAAAACCTAAAACACACAAAATCTCCACTTCAGGATTCGAACCCTGGTCTGTCCCTTTAATCACCCAAGCACACTACCACTAGAGCTATACTCACATGTGTGAAAGATGTTGGCAGTGCCATTCTTTATTGTTGTCTAGGCAGGGCCTTTCCCCATGTTCTCTACATACATTAGTATTCCTAAGCACAACCATTCTCACTGTGTCGACATGGAATAGGCCTATGCATTACTCCTCCTCATTCTAACAACTCAACATTTATACCAAAATATCCCTAACCCTCTTTCTATATTTAGTATCCAACAACCAAACATATATTAAAGATTCACACCAGAACAATCATTCGAACATATTGCTAACCCAACTTATCAAATAACCTATTAGCTACACTGTTAGCATGGGCATTCTGCTCTACTCTGCTGATTTACCATGATTACACAGGGAAAGAACAAGTCTGCCAAAGCCCCATGAAGGAAATGGTGTGAGAGATAGTACCCAAGAGAGCCGGTCGGACGGAGGGAAAGAACTCCCACTCAGAGGACGACGTTGGCGAGGGAAGTCAACGCCGGGCCTTGCCGTCCGGAGTCGGGTAGAGGCTCGCCGATCTTCGAGCCTACGAGACGGAGAACTGGATGCAGTGGTGGCTGACAATTACTCTGGCAGGGAGGACTCGTCGTTTACCGTGCAGAGGTGGTAACACAGCCCCCGGCCAACCCGACATTGACGAGGATGGTGATGAAGATGACGAAGAAAAAGCTTGGCGGCTAGGGTTTGAAAGAATAGGAGGAGAAGAGAAAAGGAGTGAAATAAGGGAGAGAAAGTCTTAGGGTTTCATTCGGAGGGGGCTGAGTCCAAGCCGTACGCGCGCGTGCCTATGGTCGCTGCAACATCTGCAGTGTATGCGCGCACACAGAGCCGTAGGAGAGAAGTACAGTAACAAGAAAGATTTAAATTAATGGATGCGGGTTAATGGGTTGGGGTGACTCGATGACCCGGCTCTAATGGAGCTAGCCATTGGGGCTTAAATTCGAATGGGGTCAGGTCGGTTGAATGGACGCTGGCTTGAAATGAAAGAAAGAAGGAAAAGACCAATAGAATTTGAATATGTGTTTATTTTCTTTTTTGGTTTTAAGTAGCCGTTTGAATTTATAGGTGAAGATTTGAGCTGCTATATAAAAAAAACTAAAGTGAGGGATGGGGTTGCTAGGCTGGGCCAGGGAGTATTATACATGAGCCAAGGGGACTAAGAAAAATGCTAATGGAAAAGAAATGGTTGTTGCCATAGATATTCCTTAAGAAGGAATTATACAGAAAAAAAACAACAACAACTATATTGGCTACACTTTTATTTAATCAAGTATCCCTACAACCATGTGAAGTATAATTTTTTTACAAATAATTCTAAACTTCAAACTTGAATATTTTAATAATTAAACAAACCCAAAATCTAATTAAATTTAGCTTATGAATATGAAAAAAATATAGTCCTTAAGTTCTAAATTATTAGATAATAAAATATTCATAATAAGATACTTAGAATTTGGGGGGTTCACACAAAATAAGGGAGATTATTGGCCCATGGAGCCATGATCAACCTGATTTTGATAATTGACTTAAACTCTGACTTTGATATGAAAAGATAGAAGATCATAGCAGATATTGTTAGAGCAGATTTTTTTCTACTTTATTATGTATTTTCTATTTATTGAGTCTAGATAGTTCGTGAATCGGGATCACTGGCAATTAGAAGATTATCCTCACAAGACCCATTTTTCTGACCCAAACCAAACCAAAAATACAAAACCCTTGCTAAACCAAACCCAGGAAGAAAACCCCTTAGTCGAACTCGGCCGAGTTCTGACCGAACTCGTTCTACCTGAATTGCTCCTGGTTAGCAGCAAACTCCTACTCCTTTAGATCTCTAACGTTCAAAATTATGAACATTGCCCTAACCGAGTTCTGCCAGAACTCTGGTTCAAAAGTTCCTATAAATAGATAAGAATTTGTCATTTCTAATCACTCATTCATTCTTCATCTTCTCTATCTATTCTAAATCCTTCATATTTAGAAAGAGCTTTCAATCTTCCTATTTCCAAGATAACTCCTATTCTTCTAAGTGTCGGTGGTCTCCGATTAGGAGTATTCGAGTTATACAAGCTTGGAGTATAAAAGATTTCTTCAGAAAGGTGTTAAGTTTGATCGTGGGCTTCGGATTAAAATGCGACGGTGTTGAAGTTGGCTTGTTCTTCGGAGAAAAGCACGCGATCTAATCTCTATTTCAAATAATGATTAATAGCGAGCAAGAGTCCTCACGACTAGACTAGTCCTCTCAGAGGGAAACCAGTATAAACCTTAGTGTCTGCGTATTTCTTTCTTACCCCTGTTTAATTACTGCTTTACTTTACTGCTTTTAAGTATTTACTTATATATGTCGTTACCTGCTTAAATTTTTATTGGGGATAATTTTTTGATGCATTATATTCACCTCCCTCTAGAGGCGCGATCGATCCTACAGGTTTAGCATAACTCTAGCCATTTTTCTAAGAGTTCTATTCTTATGTTCCACAATGCCACTTTGTTGCGGAGTCCCAGGGCAAGAAAATTTATACAAATATCCGTGTGTCACAAAGTTTATCAAAGTCATCATTCCTAAATTCTCCACCATGATCGCTTCGAATATGAGTGATCATGAAGCCTTTCTCATTTTGTACCTTTTTATAAAATGTGACAAATTCTGAAAGTGCGTCATTCTTATGAGTAAAGAAATATGCCCACATGAATCTTGAGTAATCATCTACGATTAGAAAGGCATATAGGTTACCATTTGGACTAGAAACTCTATTGGGTCCAAACAGATCCCTATGTAATAATTGTAGAGGTCGAGTAGTACTTACAATGTAGATCGATTTAAAAGTTGATTTAGTAGCTTTGTTCTTTACACAGTCGCTACATACCATGTCTTTCATGAAAACGATCTCTGGTAAGCCTCGTACCAATTTTTGTGTGGATAATCTCGCAATTGTGTCTATGTTTGCATATCCTTGCCTCATGTGCCATAGTTGACTCTCGTTATTGTAGGATCGATTATAGGAACGAGTTGTAGAGCGCAATATTCTAGAGGGGGTGAATAGAGTAGGCAGCAGAAATTAACTATTTTTAAAAAATATTAGTAACAAGATCACATAAGATATGTATCACAGATATGTAAATGAAAAGTAGAGAGTAGAGAGCAAACGCAAACACAAGGATGTATACTGGTTTCCTTCTTGTGAGGACTAGTCCAGTCGGAAGAACTCTAGCTTCCAGTTGAATCCACTATAGAAAATTACCACAAGTTTTCATCCGAAGTTCTTGCAACTTCTACAATGCGAGATTTGATCCGAAGTACTCGACCAACTTCAATTGTGAAGTATCTATCTTCAATCAAACCTCTGATTACAATCACTCTAAAACTTCTAGACCGTACCGTAATGGCAAATCGACGAGAGGATTGTAACTGGCTTGTGATTTGAAAATGAATAGCTCAGAATACTTTGGAAGAAGTAGTAGGCTTATAGAGAAGAGATATGAAAGTGAATTAGTGTGTGAGTGAATTAAAATGATCGAAATCCTTCTCTATTTATAGTTTTTTCAAAGGAAGAATTCTCACAGAATTTGGGCAAAATTTGGGCAGAATTCGGGCAGAACTCTATGAGAAAATCTCGTTGGGATCCGTAACTGTGGGAAGACCAAGTTCAAAAAGCGACGTTCACTAACCGAACTCTGGCCGAATTCGGGCCAAACTCTGACCAAATTCGCCTGGAGTTCTGTCAGGGTTTTTGCATGTTGGTTTTTGGGCTTTTTGAAAAGTCAAACAATTAGGAAGCAGTTTGGGCTTTTGTAAGTGGGCTTGTTTTCAAAATGAAAGGGTATTTTGAAAACGTTTATTGGGTAGCCTATTTGCCAGTACGATGTAGTTTATATCGTATTTTTAGACTCAATAAATATGAAAAATACATTGATAAAATAGGAAAACAAGAGCCCTTTGATGACGCCTTTCTTCAAATATTTGAGCAGACTTTAAGACATCTTTTTCACTGACGGCAATCGTCCAAAGATAAATAGATCTGAAAATTTGAATACCTTTTGGGAGCTTCGTCCCCTAACCCCCACGGGGGGTGCTGCCCCTCGACCCCTGTCCGCTGACCGGGCAGCGGAACCCCCGATGCGAGGCCCTGGAAAGGTCGTTAGGTGGTTCAAAGAAATCTTCTTGTATAACACCGTCTTTGGCCCATCAATAATTCTCCATTACATATGTCCTGGTTTGATCATGTTTGATCATGCTTACTGCATGTCTACAAATCAATGTTAGGCAAACAAAACAGTATGATGTATTATGATACAAACATAGAAATATGATATAGAACATTTAGGACAATTCCAAGTTTAAGTAGCAACATGATAGTGATTACATGAATATTAGTGATATCATTATGGTAAACTTAATTGATTAGCCATATTCAAAACCATTATATAATTATTGGGCTAACAGTTATTTTTAGCATATAGGCATCTACCTATGGTGTTAGTATTTGTAGGATCAATGGCACCTCTTGTGGGGGGTGAATAGAGTGCAGGGGAAAATAATTGCCAAATAAAAATTATCTAAGCAGGTGAAGCAGAAATACAAATATAAATGCAAGTAAAGCAATTAAGTAGTGGTGTAACTACCACTTTTCTAAAATGAGGATAATTTTGAACTTTTGTAAATTGATCATTGAATAATAGGATGTAAATCATGTTAATGATTTTTGGTGAATTTTAATTAATTTAATACTATTTAAATTGGTGAATTGTGATTTTGGTGTTTTACTAGTGTAACCCTAGAACGACTTAGCCTAGAGACTAACTATGACTATGGGGACCTAACCATGTGATTAGATTAGCTAATTACCACTTTTTAGGTTAAGGGTATTTTGGTCATTTTGTTACTTTTGTATTAATTTGAATTTTGATTAATTAGTAATGTGCTAATTGAGCTATTAGGCCTTAACCTAGAATTGCCCTGTAACGCCCCAGTCCCAAAATACGTAGGACTAGGAACGTAGACATGCCAGCTGTATACATACGAAGTACACTCCAATATATGGAAGCCTCGTATAAATACATAAGATGTAAAATGCAGTAGAACCATAACTAATCTCATCAACACAAAATAAATGAATAAAAGATATCATATAAAGATAATTAATTGTCTTGATACAATATGTTGGGCGGAGACAAATCCATTACCAACAAAATAAGGAAATAAAATACATGGAAAATAAAATGAGTGGCGAGCGAAGCGAAGACGATCCAAGTGCAATCATCCTCGAGAAATAGAGAGGATCTCGGCTAGAGCTAGAGCACCTGCGAAAGACAAGAGCACACACCTGAAGAGATAACCAGGTCCTCAGAGGGACATAACAAGACACATAATATCATGCCATATAAACTGAATAAATATTGCTCAAATAAATAAGTAAATCAAATTATAACATGGTCCAATACGCACCAACTGAACGAGCGTACCATCCCCCCAACCAAACAAGGACAGGAGATGGTAAACTAATTCACGACGACGTATCTTTCCATGCTATGAATCCAATATGGTATCCGGACCCCAACAAGGTTCAATACCTTCTCATCGAAGTAGTAAGTCACACCTACAACCAAACAAGGACAAGATGTAACAAACTAGTTCGCGACAAGTTATTGTTCCAAGCCACGGTCAGATACAAGTACCCAAACCAAAAGTACTCGTACCAAATGGATAAAGGTAGCCTACCGTTCTAAGTGATATGTAGTTAAGAACAATCCTTCCTACGCATGGGCCCAAGCTGATAGGATCAGCATAGTCCCCCTTTGGGCACCAGAGGCCCTATCAGTAAGAGCACGACGTTCCGCATAATCGTCAGTGGCCGTCAGTAATCATAGGTCATCAACCCCGTATCTCCAGCGGAGAGTTCGGGTCACAAGAGAAGTGCATCGAAGCCCATATGCTAAGGAATTGTCCTCCCCGCCCAATGCCTACTGTGTTGTATCCACAACACAAAAACACTATAACTGCTAAGTCAAACTAAGCATGCAACCTCTATTAGCGGTTATTCCTATCGCACGGCTTGTACGTACTGGTGGCCAGCCAATCACGCACTTTCGTGTCCTACATACGACACATAACTTCGTGTTTACAATATGTCAAGGCCAATGAATGCAACACACAAGGTGGACCCTTAAATCTAGGTTTAATGTGAGAAAAATAATTCATAGCAAAAAATATAAATGAACAGTAAGTTCTAACAGGTTATGCCATGTATCACAGTTTATTTTGCATAAAGAAAATAAATAATGCATAAAATATTAGCTAAAATAAATAAACAGCAAATGACAAGGTGTCTTGCCTGGTAGGATGCCTGGTGTGCTGCGATAATCATGGTGGCATGAATTGCGACTTCGGTATAACAACTACACAAGGTGACCTCTCATGGTGGCACGGACAGTTCCATCGGGTCCAGGACGGTCAATTTAGTTAGGGTCGGTAAGAGGAAGGACAGATTTGGTAGGTGGATAGGAATGGCGGGATTAGTCATGGACAAGAGAAGAGTTAAAGGGAAAATGGGCAACCAATATATATACATAAGATTTTAGAAATACATATAAGGCTTGAAAACTGCATTATATAAAAATATAGGATAACATCTAAAACCTATGTCGTTTAAAGATAAAATTCTAAGTTTGCAAAGACATCATTTTAAGTAGAAGGCTATACTCGAGTGTAATAAATAGTTGAAAAGAAAAAATATTTTAGAAGAGTTTATTATATATATAAGTCATATTTTTGTAAGGCTATTCTAAACTAGATATACAAATATTATGCTTTTATTTATATAATACCGATGTTGGTAACCATAAAAGTAATAAACAAAACTAATAATATTATACCAAAATAGTAATTGGCATATATATATATATATATATATATATATATATATATATATATATATATATATATATATAATACTTAGTGATTTTGAAAGAATGATTTAGTAATATTAATCCATCATGGATGAGAAAAAAAACACGAAAAATATTATACAACATATAAATATGTTAAAATATATGTATTAATTTGATAAGAAAACACTAATGATAAATTCCTCATAATTGATACTATATAGGTAGCACAACACAGAGAAACAAGAGCTACCAAACAGAATAATAAAATAAGGTAACAAAATAAAATAAAATAAACAAATAAACTAAAGTAAATAAGGTAGCAAAAAAATAACAATTAAAATAAAGTAAATAAAAAATAATCATATACATCTTGTACAGCTGTTCCCATTCATTCATTTTTTTGAGAGTAGTGAGAGAATATGGAAGAGAGAGAGAGGAAGCGGTGGAGAGAAGGGGAAAATCGTCGGTCGGCGGCTGCGGAGGCCTAGCGCGTCGGACACGGGGACGGGGGCGGCGCTCTGGTGGAGAACGCGGAGGCACTGGAAAACCAAGCGGGTGATGGCGCTGAGGGATCGACGACGGAGGCAGTGTCCAGCAGGAGCGGCTGTCTAGATCGCGGACCACGACGGAGCCAAGGCGCACGGAGGCGACGCTGCCGAGCTCAAGGTGAGTGGTGGTACATCCTTCATACTTCTTCTTTTGTTGGTGATCGAACGGCAGTAGCGGGGGTGGTTGAGGAGAAGCGGGACCAGATCTGGGTCGTTCAGAGGAGACAAATGGTGGTGGCGAGGCGGGTGCAGGTGGTGATCGGGCTACAGGCGACGGTGGACAGGAGAAAGGGTGCCGTGGAGCTTGGCCAGGGTGGTGATTTGTATTCCAGATCTGGCATAGCCAGATCTGGTGGCTGAGTCAATGGAAAGAACGGCAAGGGTCGGGGTCCAGGCGGAGATAGGTGGCCGGATGGATAGATGGCTGGCTTTAGTGGTCGGCCAGAAAGTGGCGGATGGATGGATGGGGAGTCAGAGATGTTGGTGATAGGCTGGTGGTGGTACTGGCAGTGATGGGTGAAGTCGGAGGGCG